>JBBIGA010129994.1:0-22838 GCA_037576975.1 Alestes dentex | reverse complement strand
ACACACACACACACACACACACACACACACACACACACACACACACTCTCTCTCTCTCTCTCTCTCACACACACACAGATAAGGTAAGGTTAAGTAAAACGAGGCCAAGCTGACCAAGCTACCTAGATGTTCCCGCGATTGTTTGTGTAAGTCATAAAGGTGGTGTTTTCCACAAAGACATGGATTATCTAAAAGGGCAAATCTCCTTCAACTAAAGTACATTTTCCATTTGCTTTTTCTTTTTCTTGTTTGCAGGGTGCCCTGGCTTAAAACAGCCTAGCCTACAGATGTGTGTGTGTGTGTGTGTGTGTGTGTGTGTGTGTGTGTGAGAGGGATGGTCTTCAAGTTAAAAGTTCACCTCTGCCAGATTTAGAGTGAGATGTTTAGAGGGAGGGGGTGTGGAGTCTAAGCATAGCAGGTTTTCATGGCCTGCATTTGCTGGATGTGTGAATGTATGCATGTTTAGTCTGTAATAGTGTGTGTGTGTTTGTGTGTGCGTATGTGTGTGTGTGTGTGTGTGAGTGTGTGTGCGCACATGTCTGGACAAAGGCAAATGGATTATAGCGCAGGAACGACCATCTGTTGAACACAAATATTTAGAGTTTCCAAATAAACAACCTGTCAGCCAGGCCTGCAGCACTAACTCACCACCGAACACTGAGCATTCATCTTAATAAGCCCTCGCAATGGGTCCCTGTGACAGTGTGCGTATGTCCGTATATTAGGAAGAGATTCAGATGGGAAGACTCTGTGAGTGTGTGTGACAGAGAGTGTTAATTTGAATGACTGTGTGTTTGTGTGTGTGTGTGTGTGTAGACAGTATCTTTCTCTCCATTCTGAAAGCTGTGACCTGTCTTCACTATACTGACCCATCACTCATGATAACAATCGTGGACAAACAGATGAGCTGAGAGACTATTCAGGGACCAGCCATCTCTGTCTCTCTCTCTCTCTCTCCCTCTCTCAATCTCTCACTCTCTCTCTCACACACATACACACACAGACTCGGTTCTTGTAATCTGTCCTGTCCTTTGGCATTAGCTTACCCCCTCCCTTTCCTTTCCTTATCTATCTTCTTTTTCCTCTTGTACTTTTCTCCATCTCCATAAAGTCACTTTTTCAGAAACTTTAACAGCCTATATCCTGAGGTACACTTACGACATTTGAGTGGTTTGTTATAACAGGCTCTACGTGACCAACCTCCATTAGAATTCTCCCTTAGAATGAAGGGATTACAATTTTTTTGCTGAATTTAATATATTGGCGACAAAGCTATAAATGTTGGGTGTGCTCCAAGTTAGGTGTAGACGAATCCAGAATCAAAACCTCCTGTGTGTTTTGTATCTCATCTAACTGACGGATTAAGGATTTGAAATAAAACATAATTGACTCTTACATGAAGCAGGAGAACATTAAAGATATCTATGAATTCCTTAGAAGACCAGGCAAGACCAGGAAAAATCCCAGAAATAACTGATCATAGACTCATCATGTATGCAAAGCAAAAACTCCACATCTCTGCCAAGGGCCTGCAGGAAGATTTGTCTGGCGTGGGAATAGTGATGCACTGGCCCACTGTGCAGTGTTGTCACACAGATATCATCTATATAGAAGGGTTATCAGAAGGTAACTGAGATCTATGCAAAACGCAGCATTTGAAGTGCGCAACGCAATGAATCAGAGACATGTTGGTGCTGTCATCGATTGAAAAAATGGGTTCTAACTTAATGCTTTGGGTTGTGCGGTAACTAGAGACAAATGGGAAATGTGGAGGAGGTTGAGGGTTAAAATGTTGATAGAAAGGTTCTACTAAATATCAACAAATCCTTTAAGTTCATGTTCTACGGTCAGTGAAGAAACCAAAGAAAGAGGCTGGAGACAGTGACCCAAAACAAACGTCAAAATCAGCCCTGACCTACTTGAAGGAGCAGAAGATTAAGATTCTCAGTTTTATTATGGAATATAATTGGAAATCTGTGAATGGATCTTGAATGTGCTGTGCATACAAGACCACGACAAGCGTTCTGAAAGAAAATGTGGGAAAACATTCTAAATCAAGAACAGAAAGACTGGTTACTGGCCTCCAGGAATGTTTAGAGGCTTTGATTTCAGCCAAAGTTGGTCTTAAGGACTGACCGAAAGGGTTCCCAATTTCTATCCTTTTTTTTTTCCAGCATATTCAGTATCTGTTGTTAGCCAAATAGATACGGATGTAAAGGTATCACTGGTTGTCAAAAACAGGGAAAATTGCAGTACATTATTTATTGTATAATAACTTTCTGTTGTTCCCAAATGATTAATTAGAACATTGTCTAGTTTGTAAAACATTGAATATTAAAGAAAAGGATTTCAGTCTTTTGAACGGTGGTGTGTGTGTGTGTGTGTGTGTGTGTGTGTGTCTCTGCAGTACTTTGGCAGTCTTCTGGTCATCTTCTGTGTGGAGCTGGCCAGTGGCGTGTGGACGTACGAGGAGGTGAGTAACACTATGAATAAAATGAACATCGCTGAGCTCCTCTCATCTTTCTCTCTCTCACACATAAGCAACACGGCCCTGCGTCTGTATGAGTGGTCTCTGTGGGCCGATGGAGTTTGGATCAGATTTCTCAGGCTAATCTTAACCGCCAGGAGTTCAAAGGCCTGGCTCAAGAGCATTTCCTTTAGTGGCACAGGGAGGCAGGAGGGGTCAGTGAGGGGACGTGTCTGTAAGACGTGTGTGTGATGCTAATGTCCTTTTTAAGGGCTTTTAGAGAAATGGGCTTTTGCTAAACCTTATCTAAATCTGCATAGCTTTGATCAGGAAGGTGAAAGGTGAAAAGGGGTTGCAGGTTGCATCTGCCACTGTTAGAGGGAGCAGACGGGAGATTAGACTGACCCCTAGGGTTAAGTGACACACACAGGTGATATGAAACTGTGTAATCATGGCGTGTCCTATCATAATATAATAATAATATAATTTCAAATTACTACATATAAGTATATATTAGAAATAATATTTGTATATTTGCATGTTACTTTCTTTATATCTACTAAGAATACACTCTCTGCCAACAAATACATTTATAATATGTTCACCATTTGAGCACCTTTATTAACAATCAAGGACAATCAAGGACAAACAGATGAGCTGATGAGTTTTTATTCACCACTACCGACCTACAACAGGTACCTAATATAGTCATGATTATAATTATAATGTGGATCACCAGACAACTGTTACATATTTAAAGAGCTATTAAGTGACAGGTAATGGCATTTAACGTTAAAGGGCAGTCTAGAATTTGACTCTGCATTAAAACACAACCAATTAATAGGATGTCAGAAATGCATTGTTACAGATTGTGACAGGGTATGATTTATGACATGGTCCACCAAAGTGACCTTCATTTCACTGGAAATATGTCTCTGTCTATTGCCTGGCCCCTTTCTTTTTTGTCTTTTTGTCCTTCTCCTCTCTCTCCTCCTCTACCTAATTCTGTTCCTCTTCTTCTCTGTCTTCCTCTTCCTCTATTCCTTTTTCTCTCTCTCCTCCTCTTCTTCTACCTATTCCTATTCCTCTACCTCTCTTTTCCTCTTCTTCTACCTATTTCTATTCCTCTCCCTCTCTTTTCCCCTTCTTCTATCTATCCCCCCTCCTATCTCTATCTCTTCCTCTACTTATTCCTCTTCCTCTCCCTCTCTTCCTCTTTATGTATCTATTCCTCTTCCTCTCTCTTCCTCTTTATGTATCTGTTCCTCTTCCTCTCTCTCTCTTCCTCTTTATGTATCTCTTCCTCTACCTATTCATCTTTCCCTCTCTCTCTCTTCCTCTTCTTCTACATATTCCTCTTCCTCTCTCTCTCTCTCAGTACCTCCATGTTTTAAAGTTCTTAGCAGAGCTCTGTTTGTAGTACTGAGGCTCAGATTGAACGCTGTTCAATTACTATATAGATGTTTTGAGTGTGAGTTTTGCATTTTGAACAGAAGTGATTTCCCAACAATTGCAAGAAATTTTATTGAGGAAAGTACAGTACTGTGCAAAAGTCTCTGCGCTGTGCACCTACGCAAATTGGCACCCATGCAAAAAAGCAGTAAAAAGTATCAGGATTTGTTTCGTTAGTAAAAAGTAGTTGATATTGTGTGAGCTGGAAAGGAGAAAACAGGTTCGGTTCCAGATTCCTCCTTGGTTCCTCCAGCCGTTGTTTGGATTTGTGAAACTCCATCAGCAGCTCCTGATTTAACTTAATGAAGGACTGATACTGGACTTCCACAATGAACGCATAAATATACTGAACATAAAATCACAGTTTACTCTATAATTTTATTTTCATTTCTTTTTAGTTTTAGTTAGCATATTTAGTAATATTAATGTGAAAAAAAACACTCACGGCTTGTCTAAATAGTTGTTAAATATTATTTCTGCATGTGACTAAGACTTTTGCACAGTCTTGTATTTAATGCAAGAATCAGTGTGTAGTGTTTTGTAGGAAGTATTCTTCTTGGTTATGAAAGTTAAGGGTTTGATGTCAGTGTTTCTAATTCCTCCATGACTGAAGCCTGGACTTGTTCATACGGTTCGTGGATTCTTGTTACAGTGGAGGCTCTCGGGGGGAGCGGAAGCTTCCACTTTGTAGTTGTATTCGCTAGTTTTATGATTTATTTATTTATAGGTCTCCCATGAATGCTACCCTGCCTAGACTGTTGAAGAAAAATACTGTTTACGTTAATAATTTATTGCGTGAATGTATTTTGAATTTGACACCACTAGTAATTACCTATATGCGATGAAAATATGTCCCATCTGTATTATTTATAAGTAATGAATGCAATATTAATAAATCCCACTTGTATTATGAGTGTAAATACCTATGTGTAATAATTTTATGAGGCTTACCTTAACAGTACGTCATTAATCTACAGTATTTATACCTCAGCACTTTGTGTACTGAGAATTTCTGAGTTTTTGTTCGTCTTTTATTTTAGACTTTGTATTTTCTATCGCTCTTGTATATGTGAAACTGTGCACTCGTAACGTACCATAATTCCTCCCGGGATCGATCAGGTTTTCTAATTCTGATTCTGACTTCAGTAACCCCTCAGTTTACCCATTTTCTGTCCTTAACAAATATATAAACACCCACACACTCCTTAAAAGCAGGGTCTTATCAGCAACGGAAAGTCCCTTGAATGGCTTTAATGCATGCCGTTACGCAGGTGTGACCGAAAGCAACCTATGCATGTTTGAGTGCACGTTTGTCTTTGCGCTATCCAGCTACGCCTCTGCACCTGGCCCTGCAACATTATCCCCATTGTCCCTCTCCGTCCCTCTCTCCTCAACTCCACATCGCTATGTGGCTATCAGTAACTGCAGCTCTCCGCATTTTCCCAGCTTCCGCTCTCAGAGTCTACTCCATTCATCGATGCGATGGGATGACACACCTGGGCCCAGGGGCATTGTGTATACTCTGCGAGGCGGGTGCTTATCTCGAGGGGTGACAAAAGCGAAACAGCAGCGAGGACTGCGGCGCCTCTGAAGGGGACATTAAGCAGGGTCTTGAATGCCCCCCCCCCGCCCGCCTGAGGCCAGTCCTACTGTTAAGGCCTGCGGTTTGCTCCAGCAGTCTGCTAGAATAAGGCTGCCACTGTTAAAAATGGTGTCACTGGTCAATAAAGTAGTCATGAGAGAGATATTTATCTGCAGCACACAAGACGTGCTGATTTTCAACGGCTTAAAAAATGAATGCAAGTCATCACACTTAACTCAGTAATCACAGACATGTTTTCTGACACTGCCTGAGATTCTGTTATCCATCAAAATAGATCCAAGTATGTCATAGAGCTAAAAAATAGCAGTGGGACCTGTCAAGTGGACTGATTTTGTCCATCCTTTTGTCAAACAAAGGTGTGATCGTCAGTGCAAGTTTTTTTTTCATGTTAATTGTTGAGCTTGTTGTTTATAGCTGTGTTCTTGGCTTGCAGCCTTCAGTCCAGAGGTCAGATATGATCAGTTTGAAGTCGCGCATGCCAAACTATGGTCTTCAGCGCTACCAGTGGCTAACCCATGCCTGGAACTCCTTTCAGACAGAGGTGAGAGTGTAATAATTCCAGTGTTGATTTTAATAAATTCTCTTAATGAATGGGATTCTCTAAACAATGCGAGTGGTTCTGGACTCCAGTCCTGCACACTGGAGTTTTAGACCCAGCAGAACACAAAGTTTTGCTTCCGATCTCTAAAAACTTAACCTTACAGATACTTTTTAAGCTTCAGCTTGAAGGACGGTAAGGCAGGCTCACATTTGGGGGAACATCTTAATGGGGGAACATACCAAAGCCCAGGAGCCGCCACAGAGACCTTTTGGCTTTTCTCTTTGAACAGGAATCCTTTAAAGGGATTGATCAGAGGATCCCAGGTGAATCTACAATAGATCTTATATATAAACAGGAGCCAGCCCATCTAATCGCTTAAAACACCAAAATAGAACATAAAATTCAATTCAGCATTGAATTGGGAGTCTGTGTAGTGGGAGCAACTGTTCTAATGAGGAGTGAAGGAGAGTTGTAGAGTTGTTTAAATGTGATGAGATGAATTCATGAATCAGTTTCCAGGTCATTGAATGATTAAAGTGATTTTTTTTACCACTGTGGAGATTTGCATGTCAAACACAAGTCAAAGCATTAAGGACATATTTTTGCTAGGTGCCCTCATTTCTCAAGATAATCACTGGTCATATAAGGAGGGCCAAACAGAATAACTTCTGGCTGACTCTCATTAAGCTGTCAAAAGCAAGTGGCCCGATATCCAAGAGACGTTTAATCTTTACCATGCTGAACCCTCACCGTTCATAAAAGGAAGATACAACTGTGCATCATCATAATACAGAACAAAATACCATGTTTCTGAACAATTTGAACCAATGGGCTTAGAACGGATCTATGAGACACTCCTGAAGTGACTAGTGAGATTTCAGTGACTAGTCTTAAACATTCACTGAAACGGGTCCATCAATAAAAGAATATAAAGAACAATCACATACTGAACCCCCAATTCCACTCCAACCTTCTGATCAGCAGATTATACTCCACAGTGATGAATCCAGAACTGACATATCGTAGTTATCTTGGTGACTTTCTGAAGTATGATGTGATTGAAAATAGCTTGCCACCGTTGGCTAAATATTCTGTCAGTCTTAGCTTTGAACATTAATAGTGCTGACATGTAATCCATTAAAATGATAAAAGTATGAAAATCAGTAGTGAAAGCCATGTGATTAGTGTCACTGGGCTGAAAAGGTCTCTGCAATTTTTCATTAGTATGAATGCCCACGTTCTGCTGTCCGACCATCAATGGGTGCTATGAATGCTGAGCGTGGATCGTCCAACTGATGTCTTATTCTGACAAGATGCTATAAGGAATCCTAACCCATTCTTTTCCTTTCAGTTTAAATGCTGTGGCGTGATTTACTTCACGGATTGGCTGGAGATGACCGAGATGGAGTGGCCGCCGGACTCCTGCTGCTCTGATCAGTATCCAGGCTGCGCTCGCCAAGCCCACCACCGTGACCTGAGCGACCTCTACCAGGAGGTAGGCTTGGTTGGTGGCCAGCACACTTTCAGAGGAATCATCACCTTCAGCGAGCTGACCCTTGGCCCAGAGTAATTAGAGAACACTGAATAGCTCCAGGCAGCGAGAGCTTTAGATGGAGGTTTATTTGTAGCTCTATTGTGGGAGGTAATTGTAATGCAGCATGTGTCTGTAAAGGGGGATAAAGAACACTTTGAAACCACAGTGAAAAGGGTCAAATGAGAAGAGGCAATGAAGAGTCTCTTATGGCTGTGTCTGTTTGGGTTAGTGTGTGTCTGCGTGTGTGTGTGTGTGTGTGAATACGTGTTGTCAGTATGAAATGATCTCTTAAAGTGTGCTTTAAGGGTAAAAGCTTAAACTGTGAGGCTTTTTTACAACACAGAAAAGCAATTGTGCATGCAGAGGCATCACCCACAGACAGACGCCACGACACTCACTAACTTCAGCAAACACACATTCACATGCACACTTGCGCACTCCCACACATACACACATTCTTTCCCAGTGTAATCTCACACAGCTGTGCATGTATTCTTTTTGCAGAGACTGAATGAGGTCCCCTCAATCATACACAAGCAGCCCTCCCTTATTGAATGCTTGTTTTTCATAACCTTAAATACATTCAGACATAAATACCTATGGTCAAATACTAGAGAAATAAAGTGAAGTCAGTGCCTATGTCTAAATGTATGTTTCTAAGCTCATACAGTCAGAAATTCTACTGTATAGGTAGAATTTTTTTCTCACTAAAGTAAAAACAAAATAAATTGATACCCAAGGGCTATGAGACCTAATTGTGTACCTTAAATCAAAGCTGGTCCTGATGACCCTGGGGCTCTATGCAAAACTGGGTGTGGGGTTTGGTTTTGTTTTGACAGATTGGGAGAGGTTTCTTGTTGACATGGGTGTAGTAGGTTTTGTTTTGTTGGTGGGCACAATACCCAATAGTAGAGTAGAGAGTATAAAAATAGTAGAGAGTATAGGGCTGACTGGCTCTGCTTAAATTAGTATTTATTAGTGAAATTAGTTAAAGGTACACTATTCTATTTAGCAGGGGACAGGGGCTTATTTGTCATTTATCTTGACTTTTGATAACGTTTTAAAATAGAAAAAAAGAATCGAAAGTTAGTAAGTGTCACTGCAACTTGAAAGATACAACTAAAACAAACTGTGGTACAGTCATTTATCCTTACTAAACACTTTGAAGACATATACTTGAGGATATGACTCCAGTGACAGTGTCTCAAACGAGGTGATGCTGAAATTTGATAGTTTAAGTTAGAAGTGGACAATATGCAGTACGAGAGGCAGCTGGAGGCCTAGTGGTTAGGGTGTTTGCCCTGCGATCAGGAAGGCGTGGGTTCGATTCCCAAGACTGCTAAGCACCTCTGAGGTACCCTGAGTAAGGTACCGTCCCCACACACTGCTCCCTGGGCGCTGTGATCCTGGATGCCCGCCCATTCACTTGGTGAAAGGGTTTAAATACAGAGGAAAGGTGACCATTCTGTCATATGTGGTGTGTTGACATATGACAGAATGGTCACTTTCATGATGACATTTTATCATAATAATGATAAATTATGTTATCACGAAACACAACATGCTATATCATGGACGTCCACAGGACTTAGAGAAGGGCATAATCAGTCTTGTTAAATTGGATTTTCATGTGTGTGTGTGTGTGTATGTGTGTGTGTGTGTGTGTGTGTGTGTGTGTGTGTAGATGTGAAAATTAGTGGAAATTTTTCAACTAGCCACCCAAGCTTACAGCTTATGCGGTCCACAAGAACATTTAATTTAGTTTAGTGTGGCCCGAGGACATATATATTTATATTTCATTTGTTTGGCCATACATGTTCGGTATAATCATATGCATCATGCTCTGTGTAAAGACAAAACAGCTTCAGGGTTATACGGGTGATATCAGCACAGCATGAAGACAGCATTTATGAAGACATTGTGGATGTTGTTTGAAAGCACTGCTTGAAGAATACATCTGTCAAAGCAAAACAAACTGTTCAGGACAGATTTTCATTCTATCATATTTTCATTTTCTCATGTTATTAAGCCATTTTATGACAGTTATATGTCGGGTTGGACTCGGGCAGAGGCTGTATTTGGGTTCAGACTAAAATCTGAGCCTTGATTAAAGCTGCAGTGTAAATCCCTCTGTGTATTAAAGTTTTGTAGGCCACGACTGTCTCTGATTTTTGCAATAGTCCATGGACAACAGAGTCAAAGAGCCAGATTGTTAGGCCATTTGAGAACAGCCTTTCTGGCTTACTTTCTTTTCACTCATCATCTTTCTCATTCGCATTATCTCTGGACCATGTCACTCTGCCTTTTCTCTACTTTCTCTCTCTCTCTCTCTCTCTCTCTCTCTCTCTCTCTCTCTCTCTCTCTCTCTCTCTCTCTCTCTCTCTCTCTCATTGTTGCACAAATCTCTCACTGCCAGGAAATAAAGTACCTGCCTTTCCGCATTTCTCCAAATACATAGGAAATATCACACACATACACACCCATACACCCACTCTGACACACACACAAACACACACACACACACGCACACACACACACATGCACACAGATGAGTGTTACATTGCTCACATATTACTGTGGCAGCTGCTGTGCTGACAGGCTTCAGCAATGTGAGAAATGTGTGCTGTTTCTGTGGAGAGACCAACAGAACATACAACAGAACAAGAACTGCTTAACTGTTTTTTTGTATAGGTAAAGTGGAAAATGGAAAAAAGGGCTTGGCACAAATTTTGTGTTCTCAAAAGTTTACTTCTTTAGTTTTTAGATCTGGAGCTCGAAACCTAATAGCTAACGCAAAAAGAAAACTTCTGCTCATGCATTACTTTTCTATAAAAAAAGACAACAGTACAGATGTAACTCATACTGCTGCTCATGTTTTAGCTATGTACATGTTTGTCCATGTTTATAGATTACAGCATATCATACGGTCAGAAGACACTTTCAAGTCTGTGTGAGATTACCTAAATTGTTTTAACCTCAGAGCTCCAGTTTCAAACTAAAGGAACCAACTTTGGACAACAAACTTCTTAACTGTTTCACTGCTTGAGCAGGAGGGAACCGTCAGAACCTCCTTCTAGACCTTCAGTGATGAGGAAAAAGCCATTCTAGGCTTAAAGTCGTAAACTTGTCACTGTACTTGAACATGATCCAGGTTTCAGGCGGTTATAAGAAACGCAAAAAAATTGAGTTACTGTTAGAACTAACTTAACACTAGAATCCCATAACGGCGCTAGCAGAAATGAGCATCACAGAGGTGGTTTTCCCATATTTATGACTTTTATTTGACTTTTATAGCTCAATCTGAAGGCCCTGCTCTAACAGACTTTGTTTATCACCACAAGAGGGAAACAGATCAAACTTTGGCTGAACCATTGCTGACAATTTTGGGTCATTTCTATTGGTGCGTTCTTCATTATCAGCCATACCATGCAAAGAGCAGGTCTTTTCAAATGCGAACAGAATGAAATTAAAAGGCTTTTCTTATGACGGTGATGATTTACATTCTGTGTGTATGTCTGTGTTTTACAGGGCTGTGGTCCTAAAATCTACAGTTTTATCCGCGGCACGAAGCAGTTGCAGGTGCTGCGTTTCCTGGGCGTGTCAATAGGAGTGGCCCAGATCCTGGCCATGACCCTGACGCTCACCCTGCTCTGGGCGCTCTACTACGACCGCAAACCTCCTGACCCCGCCCCACCTGATGGCCTCACACTCAAACACGTACAGTGCCCCACAGAGGACCTCCAGAAACCTGGCCATGCGCTCCCTCGCCCATCTGAAGCCTGGGCCAGCACTAATGGACATGCCCAGTTTGAAATGGAGCAGCTCTCCTAGCAGCCGCCCTAGCCACTAGACTACATGAGCTGACCTGTTATATGGCATACAGAAATCATGCTGTTTCATGGGAGCTCTTGAAGGCCAGTCAGTTGCCAGGTTAGCCATTGTGACCTGCTCCTTGCTTCAAGGTACTGCAACACTCTTTGGAGGTCCTGCTGCAGCTACTGGTGCACTGGGAGCACTTGCAAGGAGTTGTAGAACATTTCTGACAGCGCTGTAGGATACAAACATAGGAGTGGAATGTGTCTGGACCCATAGACTTTTTTTAGACTGTGTGAAACTCTAAAAAGTGAACTTTGTTTGTACAGTGTCTAATGGGACATGCTCCTCGACAGCTATTCGGCTCATTCTTCCAAACCCTCCGTCTCCACCACTAAGCTAGAAGATGCTCAGAGAGGGCCATGTGACATTTCTCTACATTTGTTTCTGGATCGAATGGGCTATACATGTCGCACACACATTCACACCTAAATACGAGTCTTAAGAGTCTTAATCCAAGAGGTTTTAATTGTCTATAGGGAGATCCGGCTGCTCTAAGCTTGGGCTGTTTGTCGTCATGTCTTAATTCCCTAGCACTGTGATGTAAATTATAGAATACTTCTAGTTTTAGAAACAAAAGTGGCTCGCTAAAAGAAAGCACTATATTTGAAGGTCGAACACCTTGTGCTTATAAGCCTTACAAGATTTATGAGAAAGCTGTACATGTACTCAAATGGAGCATGTGTGTGTGAAATACAGAGAACTACATCAGACAGACCTTTTACTGCTCAGTGTGTGTTTCTTCAAACAAAATGGCTAGAATGTGCTATGTATGCAGGATGGAAGGAACTTTTAGTTGCCTTCACTACATGCAGTCACATGCGCAGGGGGGTATTGTAAAACGCTTAACGTGCCTTAATGTACTAAATCATCGATGCAGGAACATCAAATTTCCCTCCCGTCATCATCGCTGACAAAAGTGCTTGTGCCAAAAGAGCAAAACTGTAATCCAAGGACAAAGTGATCATTTTTACATTAAGAATTTTTTCTTTTTAATGAAAGCCAAGATACGTCCTTCTAATTGTTCTAGGATGTTAAGCAATTTTAATATAATGGGTTTTTAATGAAAAAATCCTTGCTGTCAGACTTCATGCTTTATTTTGACATTATAAGATGCCAGGAGACAATGTTTATGACTGGCATGGTGTGAGAATGGTTTGGTATTCACAGGTAATTTTATTTTCTACTTTATGCTCTGTTTAGCTGTTTCCTCGTAATGTGTTCATGTAGAAAATGTTAATGTTATGCTATTGTAATATTACAATATAATTCTACTGTAGACAGTGTTTATGAGAGTAGCTTGCTGAAAGAAGCCCTCCAGGGTAAGATACCCCCTTTATTTCCTCTTCTGATTAAACGATCAAGCCAAATCAAATCTCAGTAAACACATTTACTGAATGGCTCTATCTAATAAATGATGAACTTGCATCTGGATCACACTCACAGGATTGATTCAACTGAAAACATTATGGTTCAGTTGAAATTTTTTTGTCATTGAATAACTGTGCTCCTTACTTTTTGAAGTTGCACAAGAAGCGTCATTAGAAATAAATGATATTGGCAGCTTGTGAAATGAGCAAGTAGAGAAGCCCCCTTTAGCATATTGTTTTTTAGATTTCCATCACAAAATAATTTTCACTGGCTATCTAGCATTAGTGCTACATGCTACTTATCACAGTCGTTAGCTAGAATTAGGCAAAACTGCCAGCCATTTTATTGGAGATGAGTTTGAATGGGAGTTTTGGAGCCAAGTGTTTGTTTTAGAGGGGATTTTCTCCTCTTTCCACAAATGTGAGTGAAATTTGGTGAAATCAAATCATAATCATAATATGTTTCAATGAAGAAAAGGACATTCTATGTTAAAAATGATCAGTTTGTCTTTTGATTACATTTTCATTTAGTGGGTATGAAGTGTTTATGACCAGTATGATGTGAGAAAGCTCTTGTTCGTCCCGGGTCGTCATTTTAGTACATGAAGGCACGTAAAGCATTTTTCCACGTTAAGATTAATGACTATAAACTTCCAAGTGTGGTTGAGGTGGTGCAGCCTTTCAGCCACTGGAATACTTCAGATGTCAGTCTGAGAATTGCTTGATAATGCTGTCCACTTGTGTTAAAAGTGGATCTCATCACTTTGAGAGACCATAAATCGGACTGACAGCATTCGGCCGTTACACTGCTGGGTCAGCTTGCTTCTGAAACATCTTGTGAATAGCTTGACGAGCAGCTCTCCAGATTTCTTGCCAAGCACCGTCTGTACATTTGAAACTCTCAGAACATGCTGCAAAGCCTGCGTCCCTGGTCCGGTGCAGTGACTGGGGGGATGAATTTATGCCTAGCACACTGTTTATAAATGTGGGATTCCAGAGGTGTCACGCTTAAATGCTCCTGGATGGAAACAGTGGAATCTCTGGCCTCTGTCCAGCCATACCTGAGAGACGTCCTTGGCTGAAGAGACGAGGCTTTTTCACCGAGGTGCCTGTACCTGAGGCCTGACCTGCGCAAATGACATTCACTGCTGAAATAAAACTATGAACAAAACATCTTAATACGACTGAGCCGGAGAAGGAGGATTGACCTGGGCCACTCTGCAAACAAGTGCTTTACTTCGCAGTAGCTGTTGGCAGGTTGAACAAGAATTACTGAACGCTGACAAAACCCCCCCCTGAAAATCAGCATAATTAAAAATAAACCTTGTAAACCTGCATATTGGTTGTACTGGGGTCATGGAAAACCCACATCAGTCAGTGGTGGAAGAAGCACATTTTAAGTAGTAGTGAATGAGGTTGAAAATGGTGGAGAAGCTGTTGGTGCAGTATAGAATAAAATTATACAATTGTTTTCCCTATTAATTTCACCAAATTAAATTAGAGGCAGCTATATATATATGTTCATTTGGATCCATGAACTGGTCAATTCTCCATGTTCATGTGAGGTTTCGTTGTGCAAAACAGTAAGAAAAACATTTTAAAACATTTCTGCTGGATAGATACAATAAGTGGTACTTTATAACCTGTATAATGATAAAACTGTATAATACTGTACTGTAAAGCTCCACTATAGAACAGAGCACCACAGAGTGCATTACCCTCTAAACCATCTAAACCTCCGTTTTAATTACCTTATCTATCTAACTTTATTACACAGATTCAACCGGTAAGCCTAGGAAACAGAAAAAAGCAGAGTTTGACAAACTCTCAGAGTTTTTCATTTTGTTACAATCCACTTGTTGAAGTGATCTTCCAACAATGGGTGAGCCCATCCATAGCTTTGGGAGCTGTTTTGAGTAGGGGGAATGGCAGTGTAGGAGATATTGTATTTAGTATTAAACATATAAGGTTTAATATGTAAATGTGAAACACAAAAAGGAAAAGTGAAGATGTCAATAAGGAAAGAACTGCCAGCTGCCATCTGGGAACAGTACCCAGATAAAACCATGTTATTGATTCAACATTGAATTATGGTTAAATGCATTGATTTATGGTCAGTGTTGAATTATCAACGCTGAAACTAAAGCAATTTTTGGTCAGATTTTCAATACTGAACATTCGATGGTAACAAAACCTTAATTCAACGCTGATAAGGTGACTTTTTCAACATTGAAACTAAGATGCTGAATCAACATTGATATTACTGAAAATATCCAACATTGAAAGCACCTTTGCCAAACAAGCGTTTAAACAATGCTGAATCCTTGTCGAATCAATCCACAAATGTTTGATTTTTCAACATTGAATAGATGGCCTTTTCAACGAGCAAGATCAGCGCTGGATCAACATTGAAGATCCTCTATGGAATCAATGTCATTTCAACGGATGTGTGCTATCTGGGTAGTTTCAACAGTAAACATGCTTGTTAATATCAATAACAATAGCGTTAGCCATGTCCAGTTTATCAAGCTATGAATATTTAGAGGTTTCTTAATTAATGGGTTAGTAACTATTGTTGTATCAATGCAGCACAACCAGCATTTAATGTATTCCTGGGAAAAGGGCACGCTCCTTGCTAAGGACAAAGTACCAGGAAATATCAAGGAGCAATTTTTGGGGAATATTTGGGTAAAAAAGACAGAAGACAAAGATATACTGTTGCATAATTTTGCTATGGATAGTTTTGATTAGGTACAATATAGACATAGTCCAGTTTCAGTCTAGCTATAAAATTTAACCTGGAAATCAATGTTATGTAATGAGTCTGAACTCTAACCCAAACTCATTAGACTGCATAGGATTTTCACCAATGTTCTGTAAAGCTTGTCCAATCACACAGTGGTTTTTAAGGACCTACTTGTGGGTAGAGCGAGGATAGTTCAGTTGTATGTAAAATAAACAGACAGGACACTGAGGACAAAAAAATGGCTGAAATCAGTGCAGCTCTTCTGTTTTTTTTTCTTCATTGACTGCCCAGCGGAGGGAATTTAATTTATGGAAGAAAGAGGCGTGCAGCACAGCACCAGATTACAAAAGACATAGTGTTCCCACTCTTGTTGCTGTCAACCTTCCTCCGGTTTGTGGCTGCGGGGTGTGTGTGTGTGTGTGTGTGTGTGTGTGTGTGTTCGTGTGTGAATGAGAGGCAGGGACAGGGTTTTACCGGCTCTGTTTTCACTGTGACGATGTATATGTGTGTGTTGCTGCGTCACAGCGTCAGGGTGTCCTTGTGCAAGCATGTGAACAGAGGCAGAAATCTCATCAGGGTGTGTGTTTGTGTACTTCTCGCACAGGCAGAATGTGACCTCACACCCACTGAACGCTTCCCTCCTCCGCTCTTCTCTTCCTGGAGTGTAGCAACATACAGTAAAATGAACCAGTGCAGGAAATAAAACCATTAACCTTTCAACTCTTGGTAAAAATAGCCAGGCCGCAAATAGACAGCTGTGGCCAGTAGATGTGGAAATGCTGCTTCAATGTCCTCACTGTACATCCTCCCCTAGTTCTCTCTCTCTCACGCTCTCGCTCTCTCTTTTCAAGAATCATCTCCTTGCACTTGCCTCACAACATTTCAATTACAGACTGTCTGATGGGACATATGCTAATATAGACCCCCATCGTTCATTCAGTCGGATCCCACCACACTCTTGTGTGAATCTCACTGTATTTCATTCTCTTCCCCCTATTTCAGAGCACAAAGGAGACATGAGGTGGAGGGCCATTCAGTTAGGGTCTTTATTATGCAGAGCACCAAGCGGACCATATTTACCAGCTGTCCCGTGGACTATTTTGTCATCTTCAGTGTGGGACATTCGGTAACTGTGGGAGCAAATATGCACAAGTACTTATTATTTATCACATACACAAACACTGAGGCAGCTGGTGGTCTGGTGGTTAGGGATCTGATCTGCCAATTGCACCACTGAGGTCCCTTTGATCAAGGTACTGTCCCCACACACTGCACTACGTCAGTGGCTGCCCGCTGCATTACTCGGGTGAATGGGTTACATGCAGAGAACAATTTCACACTGTTCACACTGTGTACTGTGCTCTGGTGTGTTCACGCATGACAAATAGTCACTTTACACTTACATTTACACTTTACACTTATAGCAGTGAATGCACACACACAAATTTTGAGCTAGAATCAGCAGGCAGCGACCATCACCAGCACCCAGGGACCAAATCCAGGTCTGTTTTTTGCCAGGGTCTTGGTGAAGGTCACTGACAGGAGCACTAATCATAGCCTACATGTCTTCATGGTGGGAGGAAACTCTCCACTGTGCTGCTTTAGTTGAGATGTGTCGACATGACATGGACAATGAATAGGTCGCACTGATTCTGCAGGAATCCTGCTTGGATGGCTTACAGATGATATAGACACTCTACAGTGAAAGAAAAGTTGAACGAATTAAGAATTACTCATGTCTGCACATCATTTCCACACAAATGAAATACATATTACATGAAACAATGCGTTAGTTTCCTTTTGGCAATAATTGTGTTGAAGCAATATGTTTAATTAATGTGGAAATGATGTGCGCATTTGAATTGAGTAAAACGATCACTGTGAATGGTGCTTTTTAGATCCGTGCAGCTGGAAAATGAAAAAATCTCAACAAAATTAATGCATGAGGGTGAAATAATGACCTCTACCTCACTTAAAAAATAACAGAAGTATTGGGTATTGTATAATATTAGACTACACAAATGAAGCATCTGTGTTTAATCCATGTTACAAAAAGTTATTATTCTGAATACATTTACTCTTCTAGTCTTTTAGAGCTTTGGTTTGGTGCATGTCATGAAAACATTATAAAACAGATATACTTATTACTTTACATAATAAATATATCAACACAGTGACAAACAACCAACTAAACCCAGTCATGACTAGCCTGTTCAAAAACATACTCAACACAGTAGTCAACAAATAGTGGCCAATTTATAAAGTATATTCAATCTCTTAATATAAGACAAACAAAAACCACACAAACCTTTGGCCACAGAGCTGCAAGACCATAACAACCAGAAATACATGCACCGGTAATAAGCTTACCAGACTGCTAATGTGGAAATAACATACAGTTACAAAAACCTTTGGGCACAGTCACCAAAACTGGTCCTTGCCTGATGAATTTCATTATTCTGATTATTCTCAGCACTCTCAAGCGGATTTAAAATTAGTGCTTTAACTGTATTAGCATGCTGTGTTACATTAGACATGTTTACAAAACCTGCCTCCTGAAGCTTTTGGTGGAAAATTATAGGGCAATTTGAAAGCAATGTGTGTATTTTCCTGGTGAGAGACCAGCAACAGATTTTATGATTTATAAACTGCCATTCATTTTTCTGACCCTCCAGCCAGTTTCAGAGATATAGCAGACAAAAGCTTGAGTATTTAGCAGAAAAATGTGTTTAAAATGGCTATTTCTTCCTTTTTTGCTTATGGAAACCTGTAGAGCAGAGTCCTAGCTGTCCACAATAAAGTAACGCCCCCCCTCTCCCCTGTAGTCCTAACAAAAAAGACCTCCAGTGTTCGTTAACTTTTTTAAAGTCAGTACATGTCATCTAACAAACACACTGGGTGGACGGACTCTAAAGTGGAACCCAACAAGCCTGAATAAACTGATTAATCAATCTGATGATTTATTAATCCAACACAGGCGGCGGTGCTGCTCGGGAAAGCCTGTGGACTAAAGAAGATGATGAAAGTACAAAAATGCTTAGAATTTCAAAACTTCATGTGAACGATGATCAATTTTTCATGAACCATATTAGTGAAGATGACCAACCAGTAAGAGCATGAAGTAGAGTTTTCACATCTGCCTTCATAAAAATGCATTCTAAATGTGTTTTAAATGTATTTGAAATGCAGTCTGAACAATTATGTTACTTTTTACATGTTGTAACTGAATTCTGAATCCATTTCGCACTGTGTATTCAATACGTTTTCAATGTACTCAGTTTGTTTAGTCCAATTCTGCATTATTACCATTGATTGAGGGTGATGACCTGATTACCTAATCTTTATTAAATTATTACTGATCAGCATGGGCGCCGGAACCAATATAGCAGGCGGGGGGGGGGGGCGCATGCCCCCTCCACTCTTCAAAATCATTCGTTTCGCCACCCCCCCCACTTTCTGTTCCCGGACAACGTCCGAGCCTTTGCACGCGCACCAATCCCTGCTGATCAAGCACATAGCGGTTTGGTATTTATGGCACCCCAAGCAAAGTTATCTCTGGAGGTCTCAGTCACATGTGTTTGACATGCAAAATGAATACAGATCTTCTTACTGCAGTCAGAATTTAACCATCCTGGGTTTCCCTCCGCAAAAGCTTTGATTACATCCTCCCTGTTGGTTTCTGTGCTGGGCCGTATGAACTACATTAACAGTTTCAATGACCACCTTCTTTGGCATGATGACCTCGTGTCCAGCATTGCCTTATCATCAGTCTTTACTTCAGCTTTCTTGCGCTACTAGAACATATTTGCTTCAGGGCTGCTTTCAAGAGCACAGATTAGGTAGTCAAAGTGTTACACACTGTCAAAAAAGAAATGTTTATTCACTATATTTATTCAGTTTTTCAGCCAACAGCTTTCAGCCAGAAAGAGAACTCCTGATGTCCAGGGCCCCATGCACTTGTAAGACTGTCAGAGTCAAAACTGAACACACACCTGATTCAACTCATCTGGTAATTGCCGGATTAAATAGGAGCCTTTGAGTAGGGTGACTACCGAAGGGACCACCTTTCAGGATGGAACTGAACTGTCTTGGATCCTCTACAAAATGAAAAGACAACACAACAGCCTACTTCTGATTTTTTTTTACTGGGACAATGATTTATTTCTATTTATTCATAGACACTGCACCGGACTAAACAATTGATTCATCATTTTTTTCCATAGCTTTTCAATGAGTCATATATTGTAATGTCTATAACACAAGCTGTAACAAATTCGAAATGAATTCATCGCCGTCCTCCCGGTCGTCCCTCACATCATCTCACAAACAGGATGTGGGTTTTCCCCTCACTTAGCACCCCAGGAGTCCGAGACGGACACACCGGTCATTTCCATGACCCACCTGCGAAAGGCCCCCGCCTACACACGTAATCATGTTTTGTCCTCCACTTTGGAACGGAAAAAAGAGGAAAAGAACAAACTGAAGGTACAGTCCGTCGTTCCTGGGGCTCCGAAGCCCGAGAGCAGGACACAGGGCCGGCCAACCGTGACTGGTGATGATAAAACTCAGATAAATATTTACTACACCAAAGAACAAATTTACAACACAGGTGCACTAGCAACAGTCTCTCGTAGAGCTACTTTTTTCCCCCTTTTTTTTCGTTTTCTCTTTTGTACAACCGAAATAACATTTATAATATATAATCAACACCGTTTGATTTTGAAAAATATGTGTGATTCTATTCCCCCCTGAATATCCCCTTTATTACAAAGCTTATCTTTACAAAAAGAACCTTGTTGCATAAGTCACATAGTCAAGCAATAAGGGGAGTAGAGGGTTGAGCAGAGGGTGGGCAGTGGTGGGAGTATGTGTGTGAGTGTGTCTGTGTGTGTGTGTGTACTGATCAGGCCATATTTATCTCCCCTGCCCAATAAATCGCTCTGACATGAGTGAAAACGACAAGAAAAAAAATGATCCTTTGATATTCTATGGTAATTTCTGGCTAATTCAAGAGATATGACTAATTCATCTCTCTGACTCAGAGGGGCTTTGTGAATACGTTTGCTTTGATACTAGGTGATGAGTAGGAGTGGGGTGATAGTGCTGATAAAATAATCCTCCACATGGCGATAAGCCCATGATATGTTGATCCCATTACTGGGCCAATTAGGTCACACTTACGTCTCACGTTCGGTCCTCGTGCCTGAGCTTCGCTTAATCGCAGGAGGGTTCAGCTGCAATTCGCTGCTGTGAAGGTATGACAGGGCTTGAACACATAAAAAAGCACATCATGGTACGGTGGCCTGGCTGGTCCATATTTCAGTGTTCAAAAGAACATCATGCATGTCTTTTTTTTTTTTACATTTTAACAATGACAAAAAACCAGAAATAAATCTTTCACAGTATATTAAAACATTTGACATTAAAGGGCCCATATCCTAAATTTTTCTTGCAATTTATTTTTTTCCCTTTATCCACTTATTTCACACAAATTCGTGTGATTTTAAGTATAAAATGTGGACGTTCATTTTCACTGCCTCTTATTATCTCTTAGAAATAAACAGGCTGCAGTTGTTACTGTATCTTATCCAGAAAGCTCAAACACTGCTTAAAACGTCAGCGTGAGTGGGCGGGGCCAAAGCCCTTCAGGCCGAAGGGGCTGATAGATGTGCTGGTTTTTGTGACATCATAAAAACAATGAAGTGAAAATGGGCTGTTTTTGTGGCTTATTTTCCATTTTACTGTATGGATTAAGGAGTGGCTGGTACATTTTGAGACAAACTACATAAAACTATTATAACAAAAGTGAGGATAAATCAGTTTTTCATAACATGGGTCCTTTAAAATTGGAATGACTGACATATTTCCTTCAATAGAAAGTGGCAAAATCTCTCAAAGAAGAAGTGGCTGCAATAAGTATAGAATGTCACACTGCTTAGTGCTTCTGTCACATTGTCAATGATCAATCAAATACTTTTAGGTCAGGTCTTAAGAGAGAACTAAACTTAGAGGGAGAGAAAGAGAGAGAGGAAGGGAGAGAGAGCTTTCTGGTCACTGCATTTTCAGAAAATCTACCTTTAGTAAGTGTTTAATAACTTTACTTTGAGTCTCATAATTATCTGGCTGGAATAAAGAGGAACCAACTGCAGATGAAGGTTTAACTAGGCAAGGTGTTGATCAATAAAATACGGACACACACATACGCACACGCGCGCGCACACACACGCACAAACACATGCACACGCACACACACACACACACTGCTGAAAAGAACAAACCCTTATTGCTCATGCCAAAACTTGAAAATAGACACAGACTCACAAATGCAGAACATGCAGAAGGTAGTTCTAAGTGCACACACACACACATACACACACACACTCACACACACACGTGTCCACACAGGAGCACACACACTCAACTGCTCACAAGAGTGTATGTGCATCCCTGCCAAACTTAAAGACCTCAGCTTTACTCATAGTATCAAAAGTAGTTCTGCTGGAGCAAATCTCTCTAAAAGCATGGTAAATAGCCTAGAACAAAACTAGGAGCCCACCCCAAAAAAACATCCAAATACACACCTGACACCCACCTACAGCCCAAAAAAAAGAAAAGAAAAAAAAAAACTGCTGCTCGCCTTGCTATCTCCATCACCAAGCTTAAGACAACAAATGTAAAGACACAATACTCAAAAGAATCATAGCAATCTGTAACAAGTGTGGTGATCATGGTCATTTTTTTTATTCTTGTCCCCCTCTGTGAGCGTAACCCTGGTGGGCTTTAGTTGGCGGCCTTTACGGCCTTTCCAGAGGCGGAGCCGGTGCTCCTGCGCACAGAAAGCAGGGCTGGAATAAAGGGTCAAAGCTGTGACTTCTCCCTTTGCGGCGCGAGGGGGGGGGGGGCTCCCTCCTATCACCTCCTTGGCCAGCATCCGCCCACCGAATAAAAAAGGGAGGGGAGACAAGGTCTATAGCGCCGACACTCGGACAATGTTGCTCTGCAAGAAGTCGGGCGAGCTGGCTGAGTCTCCGCCCTCGGGCGTGGTCACAGGCGGAGTGGGCATGCTGATGAGGGCGGCCGTGATGTAGGGCTGCTGCTCTGAGTTCAGCGGCACTGTCTCCTCAAACTTTGCGTTCAGACTGGAGCGACTGCAGAGGGGTACAGAGAGAAAGAGGGAGAGAGAGAGAGAGAGAGAGAGAGAGAGAGAGAGAGAGAGAGAGAGAGAGAGAGAGAGTGAGAGAGAGAGAGAGAG
>JBBIGA010129965.1:0-22845 GCA_037576975.1 Alestes dentex | reverse complement strand
AAAAAAACACACTTTTGCACCAAAGTGTTGGACCCGGAGTGGCCGCTGCGACCTAGCGCGCCGCCATCTTGGTTCCAAGTGACTACTCAATTATTCAACCCTATCCTGGTAAGTTAAACAAGTTCAATGCATTTATTGATATTATATGTAGCACTAAATATTCAAACTTCTATAATATTTTATTTTAGGGTTCCGAAGTGGTGCAACTGTGTGGTCCCTATTATTTCAAGTTCATGAGTTTTATCATTGGTGATTCCACAGCCATTGAGGCCAGAAGTCCAAGAGCACAATTCGTACCCCCGCACCCCCGAACTTCACTCACAGCAGTGATAGCTGGTGTCTGTTAACCAGCATAACAAACAAAGCAGTTAGTGTGATATGGTGAGTCCTAGCTAGTGGATGGGAATTGGCAATGACTATATTTGAAAGAAAACTGGCCCTCCTTAACTTTCCATATCACTTGAATTCATGCTGAACGTAATGTTTCCATAATCAAGAACTGATGAAATCCCATGTGTGATGGTTTTTGTTTGCAGCTGTGGAACTGAGGGGCACAACAAAATACTAGACAACAAGATACTAGACAAGCAAAGAATGAGACCGTGCTCACCAGAAAACCCACTGCTCCTGCTGTAATCAAATACACTGAAAGGAATAACACAGGGAAGAATTTATTTCACGGATTGTTCCCCTTTGCTCAAATATTGTTGATCGGCCAAAATATGTATGATAGGTTTGCTGCTAAATCACAAAGGGTGCATCAGAAATAAATAGGGGTACATGCTAGGAAGTTGCATGCTTTAATTTCTCATTTGTGGAGACTACAAGCAAAAACAAAAAAAGCACAAGGTGTGCTGGGGAACAGTAGTGAATAGAGGTGCTGACATTTTTGCTTAACAATGTGGGAAAATAAAAATTGCAATTGTTTGGGACTGATATTTTGATAAGTAAATTTTAGCCTTGGGTCTTCTCTTCATAGAGAAAAAAAATCTAGGCTGTAAGCAAAACAGTTATAATAATTACAAATTGAGTTTTAGAAACTAAATTACGTTTCAGCATTATACTTTTTGACAGCTGCAAATAGACTCTATTATTAGCTCAAGAGTATGTATAACAAAATATAATAACATAGTTTCGCTTTGGTATACTCAAATACTGTTTATCTGTACATGTCCAGTAGAGTAGGCCCGCTTGCTAGCTGTATTTGATTTATTTCCTCAACATCAGCAAACATCCATTATGCTAATAACAGAAGATATTATCTAGAGCACCAAACATGGTTTGCTGTTTACATGGTCATTTTAAGCTTGAACAGATGTGTAAGTACAAAGTAGAGTCATTAATCATCCAGATACCAGAACAGTTACAGGCACACTACAGCATCAGTCTTTGGTAGAATTTTGTCAGGCTGTCTAAACCAGGCTTTTAGCAATAGAAACTTTTAGTTTGAAAAAATTCACAAACTTTTCCATAGTGAAAGAATGTCAAAATCTTACTCAGTTAAAAGTGGAAGAATAGAACCAAAAATCTTCTTGAGGGAAAGTAAAAAAATGTTACATTTAAACATACCCAAGCAACAAAAATATTTTCTCAGATAAAATTAAGAATGAAGAGTTTGATTTTACAGTTAAGTTAAAATTAAGAATTCAAAACCAAGAGTGTGAGGTAGGTAGTAAAATAGACTATGGGCCCTTTAGATAGGACACAGGATCCCAGTTAAATAAGTTGTGCGCTGGAACAAGAGTGAATGCTTGAAAATGACCTTTGTGTCATTCCTTGATAGCTATATGTCGCATAAATGGCCACTCTTGAAGAGCAGCTGGTAAACTTTTGTTCTGGTGAGTCATGGAGGCACCACTGAGAAAAGGCCTTTACTACAAACATGCCTATACTGTGAAGCTTAAAAATATCAATTAAAAGGGTAAAGTAAAGCAAGGTGGCAAGTGTTTCTTTCTGCTACACAGAGCCAAAAAAGTCAACAGGAAGCTGAAAATGCAACATCACTCTCGCTGAAAAATGTCAAGATTAAAATTTCATTTCCCGTTCGAGAGGAACCCACCTTACTCTCTTAATACGTGCTGAAAAGAGAAGCATGTACAGGATGTTCTCCAAAGGACTGATCATGTTTTAAACAGACTTCCCCCTCCTCCAATATTAATAACGAAAGATTCACACATTAATCTTTCATTATCAGCATCTTGCCTGCATTTGCATACATTAGGAGCTTGGGTGGTTGCCCACAATTATATTATGCTAGATGGCAATTGCTAGGCATTGTATCATCTCTGTTCAACGCAACACAGCAGCAACAGCAACTGTTATTGAGCTATTATGTCTATTGTTCCTCAGTATTTTATATCTTCACAACTCAGTTTTTCCTCTGACATTTGGAATGCCAAAAATATAACAACATAACATTTAAAATGACATAAATACAGAAATGGCATTTATATACAAAGAATAAAGAATTACTACACTATTACCCTGTGGCTAACAAAAAGTCAAGACTAAACACACCTCAGTGGTGTACAGACTTCCGTCCATCCATTTTCTACCCCTTTATCCCGCACTCAGGGTCGGGACTGGAGCCTATCCCAGTTGCTACAGGCAAAGGCGGGGTACACCCTGGACAGTCGCCAGCACAGCACAGGGCCACATACAGAGACAGACAACCATTCACACCTAGGGGCAATTTAGTGTATCCAATCAGCCTATCCCCAATGTACACATGTCTTTGGCGGTGGGAGGAAACTGTAGTTCCCAGAGGAAACCCACGCAGTCACATGCAACATGCAACATGCAAACTCCACTCAGAAAGACCCTGCGCCCAACCCGGGAGTCGAACCCAGGACCTTCTTGCTGGGAGGCAACAGCACTAACCCCTGCGCCACCGTGCCACCCGGTGTACAGACTTGTTTTATATTATTTTTAATGATTTTGCACAAACTAGAAAAAATACAGCAATATGATTTTGAAACTATACATTCACAGAATTATGAATGAATTGTGGGTTTATGTGGTAGCATTTTGTAGAGGGATTTTACAAATTGCATTAAAACTGTACAAAGTTAGAAGATGGCTATTTGATAGATTTCCCTACTCCTTTCAGTGGGCAGACCTGAGGTCAGCCTCCTTCTGTGCTGCCCATGCCCAGTTTTGTCACTGGCCCTGCTTCACTGCCACATCCCCCACCCACTGACTGTTTTCCTCCATGTACATTTAAGTGGTCCAATGGTGCTGTGTTAGTGGTAGTTAAAATATGTGGTATCATGCTAAGAGTGTTAAAAGTGGATACATACTTACTTTCCACTTCCCCATTGTTGGTGGTATTGTGTCAGTCCTTTTCCTTAGAATTTCTTATATTGTGCACACATCTGCCACTTGCCACTCGAAGTGGTTTGCGTTTGGTCACATTTGTTTGTAGGTCACAGTTATATTACCAACAGCAAAATGTGCTATAGACGCTAAACGTTTGATGCTGATATTGTCTGGTATGAACATTACATTTGTGTTTTACACAGTAAAATACATAAAGTACATGTTTTATGTTGGCACTATTGATAATGTTTTGCTGTCTATCAGCAGTCGCTGAACTTTGTCATTAAGTCAAAATCTGCTTTTCCCTCCAGATTGCTTGGACTCAGATAAGAAGATTCATGTCATTTGTTTCATATTTTCTAACACACCGATAGTATTTTTGGGACATCTGCCCCTGCAAACTAAATATTGGCTGATCCCCATCCAATTAGACACGAAAGAAAACCCAGGGCCTTGTTTCAAATAACTGCATATAAAATATCACATTTTGAAAGCAAAAATTGATGATCAAATGTCATAGTAATGACAGTATAGAAAGTATAAAAGCTTTCAGTATAGGATATCTCACAGAATGCCTCTGAGCGTGATGAATCTTGCAGGACTGTGGATTGGTGGAAATGTCCTGTTTGTGCCATGATACCTTTAGATAAACATGTCTTGTGAATATCAGCCTTTGATAGATTGCTGTTTTTTTAAATAAAACAGATTGGCAGCTGGGGGCCTAGGGGTTAGGGTGTTGTGTCTGCAATCTGAAAGTTGGGGCAATCCCAACACTGCAGGTGTCATCAGTGAGGTACCCCTGAACAAGGTACCGCCCCACACACAGCTCCCTGGGCACCCCTTGCTGGTGGCAGCCCCCTGCTTCACTTGCTGAATGGGTTAAATGGAGAGAAAGAATTTCACATTGTTCACACGTTACAGTAAGGGGCCACTTTACTATACTGAGTGTCATTCCATTGATTGAAAATCCTGACTAAGAAAATCCTGACCAAGTATAATATTTTTACTTTTAGGGATGTATAATATGTTGTAGGTCATATTTATGCATGGGCTTAAGCACCACTGCATACTCTTCACAGAAGCCTGACACTCAGGTGTCACATCTGGTCCGCCTCTGTCACGCCCCCAACGACTCACTTCACCAGAATATTAGGTATACGCAGCCCTGGGCATGGGTAGATGACGTAGTAGGTTGTTGTGTGTGCGTGTGGTCATCAGGACCCTAGTCAACCCAGGTAACAGAGATGAGTTTCGTTAGCTCATTAGCAGGGTTGCTAGGTACCTGCTAACATGTCCACCTGTCCTGAGTTTAGTTTAAGTGTATCGCGTTAACGGAGGTTATTGTCTGCGTCGTGTGATTGGTTGTCTGGGTATCTGTGTTAGTTTAAAGCTCAGCCGATCCGGAGAATCGGTGCATGGTTACCGAGGAGGTCTATCCAGCCTTGACTCAGGTTTGTTTTGCTTTGTATTGAAAGTCGAACTGAATGCTTACGTGTGTTAAGAAGGTTGGGACTCTTATGTGTGCGAAGGACTTGCAGTCATCTATCAACGGACTCTCCAACTGGCAGTTAGGGAGTTTTTCCTAGCCGAGCAGCACACAGCTGGATGCTTTGTTTCACTCATGACTTGGACTGTGACCATGAACCTTCTCTCTGTGTAACCCCTCCTTTGTCCATACAGGCTTAAGCGGTGGTTTACCCACCTTCGTGTGCAGCTCCAAGTCTATGGAGTAGTGGTACTGGCCCCTGATACAAGTTGGTCAGCTAAGCTGCGTGTGAGTCAGCAAGGCAGCCAAGTTCCCCCTTCCTACAGTCATACTTGGGTTCCCTTCGGAGTGAAGGACCTCCGGGAACTTCCCTGTGTTTTGTATTGTGTGCAGCTAGTTTTTGTTTAGAGCTCTGTGAGCTCAAAAACATGACTTTACTTCTTTAAACTTCTTTATTCTCTAAAAGCCTGCAAGTGTGTCTGTTCTGTAAGCCCGACATGACACCAGGGAACTATATTCAACTGGAGAAAGTGAAATATGTCTCCTTATTGACAGACAGAGGAAATGTGTAAATGTAGTCAAAAGGCAGAGGTACAACTGGAGGTATCATATATCTTGAGATGACTTTTTTTACACTCAACTGGCAGAACACTGAGTACATTCTAGTGAACATTAAACAGCAGATGTTAGCTAATGTTATCCTTGCCTTTGTGATTATGCAGGTAATTCTTTTTAAAAAGCCTGTAGCCCTTGTCAAGCTCTCTCTGAAAGTGAAAACTGCTGCACCAAAGTGCATTTTTCATAGAAAAAGCTGATAAATACTTGAGGAAATAAAATAAATTAGTCCCCTACATTTTCATTTATTAACACCACTACACCAAATATGGAAGTGTATTCATCAGCTGAAAAATAACAAACCTAGTCAGTGCTCTTTAGAGCTCAATGTAATATGCAATATTGCTGTAACCCACTTTAGCATCCTCTGTTGGGCCTCAGTAACTGCTACTGGTCTTTTCTCCTTTTTCTCATCTTCCTCACTTCTTTCTCCTTTCTGTTATCCATTCTGAGAGAATGCTTCTCAGTAATGAAATGTGCAGGCTGGTCTCCGAGTGATGGAGATGAGGTGGATTACATGTGCTTGTGCATTGCTGTGTACAGTCAACCGCAGAGGGATTTTTAGCATCAACATGTATGCTCAACATTTAACCAGAACACACACTCCATCTCCCTATCTCTCTTAACACACACACACCCACTGCTTTCCTAACTCAGTAACACTTGGCCACTCATATCATTCTCAAACACACATACGCACACACAAAGCGAATAAATCCTCCCCTCACCATCTTTAAATTACAGTGCACCTGCACAAGTGTCATGCCAGAAAAAGAAAGGAAGAGAGATATAAAGTAGAGATTGTAGGTTCCAGATGAAAGAGATTAATACAACACAGAGGGCCATGCTGACCTGAGAGTTGATGCTGTTTGTTCCGTTTGCCCTGCCACCCCCAAGCTGATTAAGCATGCAGTGAGACAGGGTCGTGGTGATTAGCAGATCGCAGGCACTGAGCAGGACCGTAGACAGTGTGTGGGACTTCAGTGGGACACCGGTGGGCTCGGGTGTTATCGACCCACCACACAGATCCCACTAATAAGAGACAGAGACTTAGCATACCCACCCACACATCCTCACTCTCTCACGCACACTGCTGACACACAGAGAAGACCAAACTCTACTGCAGGCTTAATGACTGAGCTTAATGAATGACTGGTTTCAGGTGGTGTCTTCATTTCGCTTGGATCATCATTACCAACACAACAACAAACAAATTCATGCAAATATGCTTCTTGTGGTTAAACAAAAAATACAACCAAAAAAAGTACTCACCATACACCAAATGCAGGCAGTTGGCCACGTGCTTTCTCCTCAGAGCAAGAAGGTCCTGGGTTTGGTTCCTGGAGGTCAAGGGTCCTTTCTGTGTGGAGTTTGCAGGTTCTCTCCATGTCTGCGTGGGTTTTTACTGGAATCACTGGTTTCCTCCAACAAACGTGAATTAGAGATGCCAATTTGACCCAGGTGTGAGTGTGTGTGTGAATGTGTTTGTCTGTATGTCTGCCTTGAAACAGACTGGTGACCTGTCCAGAGTTTTTTCCTGCTTTTCGCTCTATAATACAGAGCGATAATAAATCTGTTATTCCACATCAGCTAATAAGTTAAGCTAGCTATCAAGCAAGGTTGGCCAAATGGCAAAATATTGCCAAATTCTTATTTAGGGTTTCACCACCCTCAGGTAAAAAATTAACTTGAACTAGATCAGCTAGCTCCATTTTGGGTCAGAAAACTGCATAAGCAAGTCAACTGAGAATCACACTTGTGTGTGATTATCTATACAGGCAGTTTGCACAATGCTAATTGATGGTTTAACATTAATTGCACTTCAGCTACATTAGCCTGATGATTTCAGGGCTATGGATGAAAACTTTGAACACCAAACATGGGTGATCACCTAAAAGAGGGGTGTGTAAATATATAAACTGGATCACACTATATGACTGTATGACACCATTTACGAATTTTCACCATTAGCGCCACTTTGATCATCGCTGCCATCACAGTTTTTTGAGACTTCAGGAAACACAATGATATTAACCACTTATTATTTGCATCTTATTCTAAGGTTTTCCTTAATGAGAATTTTGGGCCCTTTCTTAAAGAAGTATCTTGGTCGGTTTTGGCCATTCCGACTCCTATGCTACAGAGCACAGAGCTTTGTGTGGCCTTTAGTGCTTTGGATTGCATTGCATGAAGAGATTTCTTTTGCCCTGCAAGCTTAAGCACACATGTCAGGTCTTCACGGGCTTGGCCTGTGTTAGGAATGCTGTCTTCATTTTCAAACCACACTCCAGCACATGGAAACGCCTGCAACCCAGCTGCCCTCCTGCCTCTTTTTCTCTGCATAAGGCTAGCTTAGACGTATCTCTATTATGTGGTACTTGAATTAAAAAAGAAAACCTGAAAATGCACACCATGCTATTTTCAGAAACCCAGAGGCTTTCAAGATTACTTGCCATTGCTGTTTTTACCGCCCATGTTGCCCTCACATAAGAGCAAAGTGAATGTGCTCTTGCCCTTTTCATGTATATTTATTTCTTCCTCAACACACTCCCTAACATAAATGCATTATGTGTTTATTAGTAGCGTTGGGGATTATTTGTCACTGTCGTGGTTGTTTTTCCAAAGGACAGAAGGTGTGGTAGGGCTGCTGGCGTGTTACTTTGTTGTCTCCAAGGGGAGCGCCTTGACGTGTGTTTGGTAGTTCGTGCAGTTTCAATGCCTCAAAGAAAAGAAGCACACGCTCTCTCTGTGTTTTCACAAGGACAACACAAGACTGAGTCTGGCACCCACAGGGTCCCTTTGCTTTGTGTCTTCAGATGCCTAACGTCAGTTATAATGACCAAAAGAAGTTCAGTCATTCAGATGGTGTCGAATGGAGACACGGTGGGCTTTGTTTAAACATGTCATTTGAGCAAACAATATGTTTTAGTTTTCTCGTCTTGACCCAGCTTATTCCCCCTGCCCCATGTCAGTCCCCTCACTAAAATTTTTCCTTGCCGATTATTTCACAATCCAGCTGTGCGTGGCATTGCCTGGGACACTAGTAGAGTCAGTGATGGTCCTTTTGAGACTTACGATCATAGATGTGTCATCCTTGTTGCTTATATAATCACCCTTTTGCTTTTTTACTGATTGATTGATTTATTTATTGATTGATTGTGTGGTCCTGGAGCCCTAGACCCTGAGGCCCTCTTTCTCTTCTCATTTTCTCTGTTGTTTGCTCTGTGGAAGTCTGTCCATCTAGTGTCTGCTGGAGAACCATCCTAGAGTATCTTAGTACAACCAACTGCAAATGTGTTTGTGAGCAGATGACAGGGTTCATCTTTGTCCATATTTGCAAGCCTCTCAGAAAGTGTATATGCGCCTCTGCCATTTAAAGACTAGTACTTTTCACTTCTCCTCAGAGTAAATCTTCTGTCCATTGCATTTCTAGTACAGTATATGAGAAGTGAGAAATCAGAAACAGTTTTATGTTTATTTTTAGATGGAAGTGCTACACCTCACCCCTAGGACATGCTGATTTGTAAGTACTTGTCTTTCCTCCCCACCCATTTTTGAACTCACCATAGGCAGTGTGTTTCTCTCAGTACCCCATAGAGCCTGAGACGAGGGACCGTTTTAAGCCACCTCTGCTTTGGTGTTTGGGAAAAGCTCCTTTGAATCCTGGCTTTTCCCCCCTTCTGATACTTTAGAAGCACACTCATGTGAAAAAGGCATTGCTTTCATTCTCTCAGCACAAGGTGGATATGGGGCTGAGAGTGCCAGTTTTCTGTTTCAGCCTGCATTCATCTGATTTAGGAGCAGATTCTACTCTGTGCCATTTTATACAATTTATAGCACAGCAACTGTTCACACAGGAGTGCATTTGGAAATGCAATTGAGGTCTATTTAATGTATAGATTGTAGCTTTAACTTGCTCAGTGTAGGCTAATTCTTGAAATGTTTTAACCCAGCTCAGGAACATTATCTATTTTTCAACAAGATTGAATTGTTTGTAGCTGCTTAAATATGTAACAGGGCTGAGTTTCTACCATTGGATTTAAATGCAGTTACACAAAATGTGATGGGGGGGGGCTTCAACACACCCACTTTTGCTGAAACGTGATTCCATCCCCCCACTTTTGTCAGATTAATTGGTCGTGATTGTATTTGTAATTTGGCTTTCCCATCCCAGAACACCCCCACTTTTGGAAAGCTTGTTAAACCCTTGTCAAGAAACGACTAAATTGCACTGTTTTCATTACTTTTAATGGATGACTCATGGAAATGTTGAGCTGTAAAAAGTTGTTTATTAATATTTAAAGTTTTTTATTAACAAGTAGGCCTAAACAAGCCAGTTCATGTTCCAGGGGAAGCCATGGCATGTTTGGATTTCTTCCTATGGTTCTTCTTGTTGTCCATGCTATGTTCCCTGCTCCATTACTGGTTAATTATGGCCTTGCAGTTGTTCCTTTTGTGACCTGGTTCATTAACTTGGACACGGTACTGTTATGGGCATAGGCTAACAGTCTCAGTCGCTGTAGCTGTAACGTCCGAACGACAGACCGAACGACAACAATCCACACAGAGACCTCTTTATAGACAAGGAAATCCTCCGGGTCGCCCTAAACTGGGACAGAACACAGGACTTCAGACCTTGGAAATGTCTGAAATGTCCTCCCTGCTTAGCCAGGGCCGTATTAATTCACAGCGTGTGCTGGCACATCGTCTGCTCCCCGGTTTTTCTCTGCTCGGTCGAGAAGGCGGTTCCGCCGGTAAACAACCTCACCAAGTCACCGCCGGATTGGTTGACGAGCGGTCGCTTAGCAACGCTACCTCCTGGCCATCTGTTGAGCGCTCACGCCTCTCGGGAGCGTGCTGAGGGAATTCCTTGGGTGCGCGACTCTGTCGTCTCTCTCTCTCACTCTCTCCCTCCCTTTCTCTCTCTAGTTAAATGGGGAAAAGGCTATGAGGCAGCCCTCCAAGTGACCTGACGTGCTTCAAACGTTCCCATGGCAATGACGGAGATTGTTTTCACCAGATCAAACGTGTTTGTGTTTCTGATCGTTTTGGCCACCGCGTCCTTTCTTCTCCTCACATCGCCAAACAAAAACCTTTGTGGGGTCTGAAGGACACCGCGGCGGACTGGCTCTGACCGAGCGCCTTCCTGAGTGCATGCTGATCAATTATTTACTGTGGAACAGAAGGACGAAACAAAACAAAATAATGTAGCTTTCATGAACAAATGTCCATTTTATGCCGCTCAGCCTTCAGAATGTCCTATATCTTTTCGAACGCCTAACAGCAAGAGCACTGATCTGAGGACAGTTATGGTTAGTGTTTAATGTTTAGGAGAGAATCGGCATGACCTTACAGTAGACAAGCCACTTCTTGTTCCAGAGGAAGCCATGGCATATTTGTATACCTTCTTATGGTTCCGCTTGTCCTTGCTCTGTTCCCTGCGGCTGTTTCTCCACTGGTGGTACTTATGTTCCTTTTGTGACCTAGGTCATGAACTTGGACATGGCACTATTTATATAATAATAATAATAATCATCATCATCCTCATCATCAACATCATACGATTAATACAGCAGAAGGCCTCATGGCGGCGCAATGGGTAACACTGTTGCCTCATACATCCAAGGTTGGGGGTTCGAATCTGAGTCCTGGCCTTGTGTGTGTGGTGTTTGCATGTTCTCCTCGTGGGGGCATGGGTTTCCTGCGTGGGTTTCCGGTTTCTCCCACTGTCCATAGGCATGCTGGTCATGTGAATTGAGGAATCTAAATTGACTGTAGGTGTGAGTGACTGGTGTGTGTGTGTGTGAGTGTGTGTGTGTGTGTGTGTGTGTATGCCCTGTGGTGGGCTGGCACCCCGCCCAGGGTGCGTCCCTGCCTTGCACCCGCAGGATAGGCTTTGGGTATCCATGACCTTACTATATATATAAACATACAGTAAACCCCCACTTATCGCGAGGGTTATGTTCCAAGAACACCCACATATAGTGAAAAACCGCCTTGTTGTGATGTATTAAAACTTGCCTAAAAATGCATATTTTTATAGTGTAAAAAATCCACTATAAAAATACATTTTAGGCCTGAACACAGTTTTTCACTATACGTGGGTGCTTAGTGTGTTAAAATGTAAGTTCTACTCTGGACACTAGGACAAAGTACATGCTGTACCCCTCCTCTTGTGGATCTTTTAGGAGAAGTTTTTATTTTTTATTCATTATTTTTATTATACATTCTTCATTTTTTCTTTTCTTTTAACGCTTGTTCCTGGGTTATTAGAGTGCATGGGTTAATAGAGTCATTTTAGTTAGGAGAGAGCCTGTAACCTATCAGAGCTGTGTATTTTTGATGCCTCATGTGCCTAATGTGGGCTGAGAGCTTTCAGACTGGACTTGAGCTTATTGAGTAGGACACTACAGGAGAATTTAGACTTTGATTCTACCAAGTGTAAATTAATATTCAGAAAAAAATAAACATAATTGGAACTAGTCTCAGAACATCACTGTGAAAAATAATATACCACTAATATGAACTTAGTTCTTGTGTGTGTGTGTGTGTGTGTGTGTGTGTGTGTGTGTGTGTGTGTGTTTGGTATGTGGGCTGAGATAGCGTTTAAACTTCTGTGTGGGATATCTAACGATTTTTTCTCTATAATTAAAGCACACAGTGAGCAATAATGATGCTTTAATTCTTCTTAAAACAAACTTCTTCTTACTGGTAGACTCATCTGACTTAACTGGGCCTATATTAAAAAAAATGACTTTTATTTGGTACTGAGGTGGGAGATAAATTTATATGGTGAAAGGCAATATTGGATTGCTTCCATTTCCCTCAAGCGAATTTCCTTTGACAGCTAAATGAGAGGCATTATTTTAAGCATAATTAGACATTTCAGAAATGCTTTGACTTTTTAGAAGCTGGCCATATGACACCCTAGATGCACTATGAAACCATTGAGAGCATCCTCACTTCTAGTTGTTGTTAATGTCTTTGTTTACATCCTCTCTCCTTTGCACTGTGCGGCTGCTACTGGAACTTCTTTTGATTCCCTTCCTTGGTCACCGCTTGCATCATGGTGCTGTCCCAACCATTCCTTAAAGGCTGAGGAAAAAAGACGAAGAGCAAAAAAGCAAGGGACGCCTTTGGGATCCTTCATTGGGCATGATTAGTATGCTGGAAAAAAGGTCCCATCTGTCGAAGTGGGGTGACTGGTCTGAGGAAGGGGGGGATTCCCCAAAGGGCGCTGGAATTAACCACTGACACCGGTGACAAGGCAAGGCTGTTAATAAGGGGAAGGAGAGAGGGAGAGAAAGCACAATTCTCCCAAGACCAGTGAAGTGACAATCAGAGCCACCCCCCCAAAACACACACGTGCCTACCCAGCCCCCCGGCCTGGCCCACATCTCTATTAGATTTACACAGGGGCCTCATCTGCTGCCTGAAACAACAAAGGATTCTGTCCTAATATTGGAGCGTAAAAAACCCCTCCCAGATAGGATCCTTGTAGCTTGTGAAGTATTGGGTGCGGCCACATGCCAGATTCTGTTAGGTTTAAATTGAGGGCCTCAGGTGTGAACATGAAACCCTGATTTAATTAATCTGGGGGGACAAATAATCGAAACATATGAAGCTGTATGTTCTGCTCCTTTAAATTTTAAGTATTGCTGAATGTGTGCTACATATTTATTGTTTTCTCAAATCTTTAAAACTATTATTTGTAGATTCGTTACATTAGACAAATAGATTTGTCGCTCTGATAAAGATCATCAAACAAAAGATCCTGCTGATCTAGCATCTGATCACATCAGCAAAAACAAACAAACAACTGAAATAGATACAAGTTTAATCTGATTGTGTAACGTGTTGGGCACATGTAGCCTAAGGTTAACAAAAGCATAGTGAGTAGCCAACTAGCAAATATGGCAACAATACCTGAAGACATTTTCACAATACATAATCCACATAATTTTGCCGTCCCTTATAGCTAGGTATTGCAATTACAATTCCTTCATTTTAAGAACCATATTTCACATGGGCACTTTTTCTGATATTTATGGGGTTTTTTTGTTAATAAGTATTTGCACATAATATCTTTTAATTTTGCACTTATAAATACGAACAATAAAATAGTTGTTCATAAACATAAACAAAGAAGTTTGAAAAAATGAAGCGGATTTTGAAAAAGTATTCAGACACCACAAAGGCCCCAACGTAATGCCTCAGTGCCATTTGCCGAGATACAGTTCCATCTCATGATGCTTCACTGTGGGCGAGTTGTTGGTGTTATACCTAACCCTTCTTTCTCCAAATGAATTATTGCTAGTAATAATAATTATTATTACTGTTTCTTTTGTGCCTAGCCAGATTACTTTATTCCAAATAGTTTGTCTGGCTTCTCTCTTACCTTACTTATCCATAGTTTGAGTGAACTCTGGCATGGTGCATTTGTCTGGGGACAATTAGTTGCGGTTCCATTAACTTTCCATTTGCCAATTATTGAACCAGTTGTATTTACAGGGACATTTAAGGTCCTTTACGAGGGCTATGTAGCTTTTTCTATTTAGATATTTTTAAATAATGTTGTCAATGAAAACTGTAAAAAGCTCCTTCACTTTCTCCATGATTTATTTTATGACTCTAGATGCAATGTGCATGAGAATACTTTATGTTGCATCTTTACTATAGAGCTAATATAGATCTAGATTTTTTTGTCAATTGTTTTCACATTTAAAAATTTGTTTAATATAGTTTCTGGTTGTTTTTTCCCCATCAGTCTCATTTTTTCAAGCATTGTGTCTGAAAATTCGCTTTACCTCACTGTATGTTGTTCAGTACGAGCTTTGTCATGTAAGGTATTATTAGTTTGATCAATCAAGGTATGTTCTGATGTCTTTTTAGTGAAGCTTGTCTTTTAAAAATGGAATTAAAACAATTAAATAAAAAAATATCCCAGTGCTATTCACCAGCTCTTAAGTTTCTACATCAGTGTCAGTATTGGAAAAGCTAAAGTAGCACGGCACCATCTATAATAAGGGAATAGTTACAATAGCTCAGTTGTGTTCAGGTAGTCGCTTCACTTTACATGCAGCCCTCCTTTGAAGTTCAGTAAACAGTTTGATCAGTTTAGTACCAACAGATTATTTGTTTGATGTCAGAACATGCTGTACTTCTCGTATTACATTCAGTAGATCAGCTTCCATGTGACATCAGTCACACTGTTCCTCATTAGCCTCTATCTCATTCGCAATCTATAGATAATCTGTCACACGCAAGGCTAAATCAGTTGTGGGAGATGTTAATGATGACTGGGCAATTAACACTGATATTTGAGGCCTCCCTTATATAGACAATTACCAGCAAGTTTGGGCTAGGTGTTTTGCTGCAGATTACATTTATCTGGGAATGCATACATCTGTACTTAAAAAACATCAAGGTTATATTAGGGTGGGACTTCTCAGGCTTCAAATGAGACATGGCCAGAATGATTTCTAATAGGGTCTGAGTCACTTCTAAATCAATTCTGCCGGTCTACTGGTGAATTTGAATAGCATTCTGACCTTGAATTGAAACAGAATTAACCATAGCTCCTGGTTCCTGATATCTTATTTGCTGCCTGGGACACGACGTATGGAAAAATAGGACTTTGCTGACAAGGGGTGTTATTCATGAACAAGCAATCAATGTGTTTGCTCCTGCATCCAACCACGGCCATTTGTCTTGGAGGAGCAAATTATTTAACCCTGTCTGCCATTGCTTTAACTATGCATTGCTTTGAACTTCTGCTCTGGGTCTCTTTCAAAGTCATTCACACAATAGCTTTAGCAGAGAGCTTCTGCAAACACCTTCTTTAAGTCCTGACTGATCAACCGATACTTGTCACATTAGAACCAGGCTACTGGATGGTACTGTCAATCACTCAAACTTAATGGGTTTAGTTTCACAACACATTTTTCTTAACATCATGTATTAAGAAATTAACTAATCCACAATCCACCTCAAATGCATTCATTTGTAGCCTACAAAGTCACAACATTCTATTTAAACTAAAGGAAAATGCAATCCAGGGATTAATTTTTTATAAAAATATGTGAATCATGTAAAAATATGTACATATTCATATTTGAAGTTGAAGTTGAAGTTTATTGTCATATGTGCAAAGAACAGTGTACAGAGCACAATGAAATGCTTACTTGAACCCCACCCCTTACTTGACCACACATAATTTGATTATAGTCACTACATAGTTCGGTTTCAGTTTTTGTCAAAGTACCTCCATTTAAAATGTGTTATTTATTTTTAAATTATATTTATTTGTATGCATGTGAAATATCACACTGGTGTTGCAACAAACTCAATAACATACCATTTTAAATTCTAAACATTTTAAACAAACATGCGGGAAACTATGGTCCAGCACAGTTTGGTACTTTTCTTGTGCATAATGCACCAACTTGAGCTGGCAATTAGCACACCTAGTTGAGGCAGGTGTGTTTGAGTAAGAAAATCACCAAACCATTTTAGACACCATCCCTCCTGGTGTAAATGGTATAAACAAATACATGAATACATATTTTTACGACGTGCAACAGTACCTATGGAAAAGCATGAGAAGAGCACAATAAGGTTAGGTGCACTGTGTGAATATGGATTGAATAAAAGCCAACACAACTGCTTTGCAGCATCACATTGTAGCAAAATGCTAAATGGTGCACCGTGGCAGGGTGAAAGCCACTGATTGTTTGCAGCACTGAGCTTCTGAACACCTCACATCTTGTTTACTTAAGACAGTTCTGCAAAATATTTTGTACGCAGCTTTACATGCCACATAATCAAAAACAACTTATGGAAGCCTTCATCAGGATGGACTGAATGTGTGATTAGCTTAACGAGTCCCATTTTACAAGCATGATGACTGGAGTGATTGGTTTTTACTGTATTTTTGTCCAAACCTCATTTATCTTTTTCCATTAGTGTCAGCCCTTGATTAACGAAGATCCCCATGACTCAAGTAAGACATAACTCAGAGCATGGCACCCTGGCGGCATCCTCATGTGTCAGACTGTATTAGGTAACAGCTGCTACTCCACTCTGTATAACAGCTATTGGTAGCCTGTATGCATACTTGGAGAGAAGTAAATTGGCAATAAGCTCTTTTGGAGTGACTGATTCTGAGGCTTAAAACATGTATTAGCTCGGATCCTGATCCTGCATCTGTGTGCAATACTGAGAAAACGTTTTAGGACACCCGAGAAAATGACCATAAAGCCACATGTCTGGGCAGTTAGTGAAGCTATGAAAAAATGCATTTGTGGGTGGAGCATGGAACATTAACCAAACCTCTTCTCGAGACAATAGCCAAATGTTCAGGGATAGATGGTGAGATAGATAAATAGATAGCTGAACAGACAGATAAGCATGATATTTAGTTCCCTGTGGAGGTTGAATGGCAAAGTCTTTACAACAGTAAACTTCTCTGCTGCTCACTCAAGTGAGAGGCAGTCTGAAAAACACTTAAGTAGTGCAGGCACATCCCCTATTGAACATGCTGCAAAAAGCCTCCTGGAGTCCTTCCATCTGTATTTACGAATGCGGGACCAGGTGTGAACGAGGGACCGTATGGTGCACTGGCCCTAGCTGAGGTTCGCACACATTCCACCGTCTGTCTTTTAGTCCTTTTTTGTTACGCTTGTGACTTTTGGTGCTTACCTGGTTTGCAAACGAGAGCATAGCCCATTCGTCACTTGCTGTTTTTAGCAGCATATCACTGTGTATTTACTTTATGTTATTAAGTTTAGTGTTACAGAGAAAATGAATAAACATTTTTCTAAATGTGCAAGTTTAGCCAACTTAATTAATACCTGTGGCTCTTTGGCTTTCAGGTAAACCTCTCGTTTCTGCTAAAGTATGAGTCATAGTGATCGTTTGCATGGTATGTTATAGGTTAAATAGACTGAAATGCATTGACTCTGCTTGACAAATACCTCAGTACTGTGGAATAATTCAGACATAGCATTTGTTTTGTTTTCCACAAATATAAGGCTCATATGTGGCACATGACAAAAGGAAATTTTATTACTGTAGGTGCAACTATTTCGTGTGATAAGCTCTTAATCAGGACAAGAGGAGCTCTTTTCATTTTCCTTCAGTATTTATAGCTCCCCATATGAATGTGAATAATTGGTTGAGCTTGACTTTTGCCCTGAACTGACTGTTGCAACAGCAATGTTTGACGAGCAGAGATGAGTTTTTTTTAGACCACTGACTATAAATGTTTCCTTCCTACCATTCTTCCAGCCTTCTTCCCTGTGCTCTGCTGCTGCTGCTTGTGACAGTTTTGGGTTTATATGCAGACACATGGAAGCTGCTGCATGGCAGATTTTGGTTGTTTTTTTTCCTTAATCATAAGTGAGCCTGCAAATGCATTTTCTTCCACTTTCTGTGATTAGCCAGAGAGTCTCATTCATTATTACAATTTCTCATTCAGGAAATCAGTCTGATGCTGCATGATAGAAGACGTGGGTGATGATAAGTGGGTGGCCAGGAGAGGTATTTTACTTTTTAATTTAGCAGATGGATAGACAGAAACACAGCCACAAAGGTAGACAGTCCACTGGTTGTGCAATCTACCTTTGTCACCATCAAAGACAAATGGAACACAGCATTAACATCAGCTTACATTTTGTAGGAAAGTCAGTGAGAGAGTGTAAAAATATCTAAACTGCTTCATCTGAGTGACAAGCAGCAAACGAGTAAGATATGTTACTGATTGTGGGGTCTTGCAATCTAGAGCTGGTTGTGGGATTTAACGTTCGCATAGCTACATGATGAACGGCAATTATAGAGTCTTTAGGCAGGATAATGAAACTCTAGGATAGCCTAAAGAGAAGTTAATGAATATTTCAGCATTTTAGCTGACCTAATAAGATCAGAAAGATTATGTTTCTATTGCTTTGTTTTGTTTTGATTCTACTCTATGTAAGCCTGCCTAACAGCCTTCTAATCCATTTTTCAGTCAGATTAAATTCTTGTATTTTATTTTTATGCTTAAACAACAAAAAGAGTTCTTGCTAATAAAATATGATAAGATTGGGAGAAAACTGCTTAGCCATCTATACTTAACCGATGTTTTGATGTTTCAGGATAGCACTGCCAATTATAGTCCCTCAGTTTAATTCATCTCAAATGGATGACAAATCAGCACCATGGAGAGCGCTACAAGCTGCATCTAAGCTTCTGGGGTTTTTATGTCTCAGCTGCCCAAAATGTGCAGACACAGGGGCTGCTAAAAACAGCTACAGATGTAGCAGTTCTCTATAACCAGGAGCTAAATATATAAAATAGCAGGCAAATCTAGTGAATCATCTGGTGGTCATATTTATCATTTGTTTTTTATGCCCAGCTTGTTGCTGACTGCCTGAAGTTGCCACTCCCTGCAACTCATACACTTTTTTCCTTCATCCCACAAGGATTTCCACAGATGTGCTCTTTTCTAAAAGCTTTGTGTATGGAAATACAGGTGCCTGCGGCTTAGCAACACCAGCTTACCTGGTGTCATTCTACATATTCCCCAGCTGTTACATGGCAAAAGCAGGATACAAATGCAAGCAGTGCCAATTCTCACAAACTGCTGTTTATTATGATATGAGCTTGTAATTACACTGATGTCTAAGTGTGTTTGGATATGAGTACTGCTCCCTCCTGTCTTTGGTTCAAGCACAATATATTAGAAAACCAAAGGTTTTAATATTGTCATAATTTTACTATAAGTTAATGTAATACTATACCCATCTTCTGGTGTACCCATCTTCTGATGGCTACTTCCAGCAGGATAATGCATCATTTCACAAAGCTCAAATCGTCTCAAACTGGTTTCTTGAACATAATGAGTTCACTGTACTCCAACGCCCTCCACAGTCACCAGATCTCAATCCAATAGAGCACCTTTGGGATGTGGTTGAATAGGAGATTTGCATCATGGATGTGCAGCCAACAAATCTGCAGCAACTGCATGATGCTGGCAATATGGACCAAAATCTCTGAGGAATGTTCCTAACACCGTGTTGAATCTATGCCACAAAGAATTAAGGCAGTGTACCTAATAAAGTGGCTGGTGAGTGTATGTATGTTTGTGTGTGTATATATATACACCTTGTAGCCTGTGTGCTGGGTGTACATTTCTAAACTGCCCAGATTATTTTAAATAAAATGACTAATAATAATAATAATAATAATAATAATAAAACTATGAACTGTGTTCAGTCTATGGAAATCACCCAATGATGATAATGTTTCTGAATTCATAAATACATTCTGATAAAGCTTATTTGGTACCACTATATAACTTGAAGAGTTCATGAACAGTTCAAACAGTTTTAATTATGTCATAATAGCCTTAAAATCATTAATAAACAGTTTTACTACAAAAAGGCCAAACATTTTATATATAATGAGTATCCAAAAATCTGAGGTTTATCACTATTATATATCCAGCTTTGCAATGCACACAACACAACACATCTGATACAGCTCTTCAACTGATTACTGAGCCCTTCTTGAGTTGGATTAGGTGAGCTGAGTTAAGGAACACTGTGCAGTGCAATGGGTCACCAAGAGCAGGATTAAGAAACTGCAATGCACCAGTCATGTGATGCGCATGAGGCACAGGAAATGACACGCGTCACAGGGTATATAAACAGGAAGTAGGTTACTCTTTGCACTCAGTCATTGAGTCCTGATGGCAGATCGACTCCAGCCCATCTCACCTGGTACCGTGAGTACTCCGGTCTCTTTCTCTGGTTTATATACCTACTGTGTATTGTGAGAATGTTTGTTCCCAGTAGGAATCTTTACTCTCTGGTGGAGCGTTCTCAGATTAAGGTGTGTGGTTTACTCTCTCATGTGTAACCGTGACTGGGTTCTTCCACTATGCTACACTGTGCTTCAGGTATATTCTTGTCTTGCTCTAATGACAGTCCTTAACAGTGAACCCAGCGGTCTTAGCGGAGTGTGTCAGCCTGAAACAGGAAGTAGTGGGTCTGCGTCAGCAGCTCATGAACCTGGAGAAGGCACATCTCGATTTGGCTGCTGCGAAGCCAGTGTCCCAGGAGGTGGTCCAAATCCCTTCCTTTTACCGTAATACCCCTAAGATGTCGCTCCCCGAAAAATGTAATGGTGTAGATGGGAAGTGCGTTGTGTTTCTCACTAACCTGTCCCTTATTTTTTAGTTCCAGCCCGAACGTTATCCCTCTGATAGATCACACATCGCACTTCTCGTCTCCCTCATCACCTCCGAACCACTCAGAAGATCTCTGCTTCCTCATCACCCAACTCACCTCACCTCCTCTCATCCTGGGACACCCTTGGCTCCTCCAGCATGACCCCCTCATCTCCTGGACCCAGCATTAGGTACTTCAGTGGGGGCCAACCTCCAAGCAAAGGCTGAGATGCGCTCAGGGGAGTCCGAGACTGCCAATGTTGACTTGGATCTGCGGGGGAGCAGAAGGCTATGAAGGAGTACATAGCCGAAGGCCTACATCATGGAACCATTTGGCCTTCATCCTCCCCCACTGCCATGGAGTTTTTCTTTGTAAAGAAGAAAGACGGGGGGCTGTGCCCCTGCATCGACTATCTGGGAATAAATAAAATCACAATCAAGAACCGTCATCTACTCCCGTTGACCAACACTGACCTGGACGCCCTCTCTGGTGCCAACATCTTCACCAAGTTGGAATTACGGAGCGCCTACAACCTCGTCCGCATCAGAGAGGGTGACTAGTGGAAGACGGCCTTCATAACTCCCACCGGCCACTACAAGACCCTGATGATGCTGTTCGGACTTTGCAGCAGTCCAGCGGTCTTTCAACAATTCATTAACGATGTGCTTTGTGACACGCTGGATCATTGGTGCTTCACCTACCTGGACGACATCTTTATCTACTCTAAGACCTTGGAGGATCACACCCAGCATGTCAGTGCAGTTCTAAAGAGGTTGCTGGCCCATCAGCTGTTCTGTAAGTTGGAGAAGTGCGCTTTCCACCAGTGCTCCACCACATTTCTTGTTTTCATCATCTCCTCCCAAGGTGTGGCCACAGATCCCCAGAAGTTGGATGCTGTGTGTAACTGGCCCCTACCCAAGACACTTAAGCAGCTTCAGCGTTTCCTGGGGTTTGCTCATTTCTATAGACACTTTATCCGGGGCTACAGTTCAGCTGTGGCACCTCTTACTGCCCTCACCAGTAAGAGTGCCCTGTGCCACGTTGTCCCTGGTTGCACATCGCACTGGCCTTCGTCACCGGCCTGCCAGAATCTGAAGGGAAGGACACCATCCTTACTATCGTCGATCGATTCTCCAAAGCCGTGCACCTGGTGGCTCTTTCTGGGCTCCCCACTGCTAAAACCACAGCTGAACTGGTATTAGAGCACGTAGTCCACTTGCATGGGTTCCCCATGGACATTGTCTTGGACAGAGGGCCCCAGTTCACAACCAAGTTCTGGAGGGCCTTCTGCCATCTGATCAATGTCACCACCAGCCTGTCCTCCAGATATCACCCTCAGACTACTGGTCAGACAGAGCGGACCAACCAACAGCTCAAGCACTTCCTGAGATGCTTTGTCGCGGATCATCCCTCATCCAGGACTACCGTCGTTGGATGTCCTCTCAGCTGGGTCTGTCTGTTGGCAGTCCTGGAGGGGGGAGTACTGTCACATGCACCAGTCATGTGATGCGCACAAGGCACAGGAAGTGACACACATCACAGGTATATAAACAGGAAACAGGTTACTCTCTGCACTCGGTCATTGAGTCCTGATGGCAGATCGACTCCAGCCCATCTCAACTGGTACCATGAGTACTCCGGTCTCTTTCTCTGGTCTCTTGGTTCCCGGTGGGAATCTTTACTCTCTGGTGGAGCATTCTCAGATTAAGGTGCATGGTTTACCGACTCTCTCATGTGTATCCGCCATTGGGTTCTTCCACTACACTACACTGGGCTAACTGTGCTTCAGGTACGTTCTTGTCTTGCTCACACAACAGGTGTAGATTAATATGGGCTCACTTTTACCCCCTTTTTAATTATGTTAAAACTGCTCATTAATGTTAGCACTGTAAACAGAATGTCCTGGCTGCATTTTGCTGAAAGGTACTATTTTATTCTAATTTATTCTAGTTTAGAATAAAACTATTGGGCACCAAAAAAGTGAGAGGAATTAATAGAAAAAAATTGTCACGCAGACCAGTCACATGACCTCTACGAGGAGCAGCTGAGCAGCATTCATTCACCACTCAGTCATTGTGTCCGAAATCGCGCACTTGCACACTTTTAGTGCGTAGTGTGTTCACATTGCAAATTAGCGAAAACTGAAAGTACCCGGATGCTGCACTAATTTTGGCCAGAAAACGCAGTGTGCAAGGAAGCACACTAACCGCACTAAAC
>JBBIGA010129939.1:0-22862 GCA_037576975.1 Alestes dentex | reverse complement strand
TGTTTGTGATTGGACAGTACCCATGTCACTCACGACAATTATTCCTTAGTCATTTCTTGTTTGTTCACCATTCACCTCGGACAAAAGTAATGTGACACACGGGCGAGGTGAGCGGTTTTTGACTATTAACTCTGGAGCTCCGGGGGTGTTTTTTTAACATTAAATACATTAAAATCCACAGTTAGGGCTCGGTGACACCTTTCCAACGACCCCTCGTTTGCCATAATAGCCCCATAATAACCGTTCACCTTGCTCGTGTGTCCCATTACTTTTGTCCGAGGTATATATATAAAAGAAAGATTGGGTATATATATATATATATAAAAGAAAGATTGGGACGATTGTGCTCTCTTGGATTCCAGTAAGAGCATCGCCAGAGGTTGAATTTATGATCTCTAGTAGGTCTAATACTGCAGACTTCAGCATTCTGTTTCATTAACTGCACCTTATTCCACACATTAGCAAGACGTGTGTATTTGCAAGACTGCCATAGCTAGATTAAATTCAGGCCGTTCACAAGGCCTCGGCCCACAGCTGGGCTGGCTGAAAGATCCCTCCTGTCCAGCAGAGGGAGTTAAAGAGCCGCATCCAAGTCTGGGCTACCAAAGAAGCCTTATTTAAGAAGACTGTCAAAGATTAAATTCTGATCGTTTATAAGGTCTCTGCAACAGCTGTGTTCTCATTCCTTATCTCTGAGTCAGTTCCTTATCTCTGAGTCATTTGACATAGGAAGTAAAATGTTTCTTGGGTTTTCTTGGGTTTTTTTTTTGTTTGTTTTGCATTTGAGCAGGGTAAAAAGTAATGATTAATTATTTAATAAGAGAAAAAAAGTACTAGATGAAAACCCATGTCTGGTGTACAGTTAAGGACAGGCCAGGCTCCTCGTCAGTTCATCAGGGTCTTTTGTGTTTTAGTTGGGGGTGTTTTTATGTTCCTTGTGCTCTCCCAAGAGTCTGCCAGTATTCCCTATTACAGAATACACTTTCATCCATGTGCATGAACACCTGCTAGTGCGCCGCACCATGAAAGAGACTAGACAAAACAATAATCTCTGTAGTGGCCTTCAAGGAACCCAGTTTGATGTACAGTTGTTCTTATCGGAGTGCTTGGGCGCCCCAAACACCAGCGTTATTCAGTGCCAGGATTTTTGACTATCAGTATTGTACAGTGGTCTATTAATTTAGGTTCCTTCCTTGTACATTAACAGTGAATGATGTCCTTTGGAAATCAGCAATTTTATTTTGTGATTTAAGGTTTGGTGGGATGATTAGGCTGGGATAAGTGCTTCAAGAAAGTCAGTCCAGGAACCCAGAATACAGAATGCAACCATGTCAACATGCTTTATCTACTGCAACCATTACAGACCCTGTTTACATCTGGTTGTTCCATGTGTGGTGGTATCTGGACTTTTATACATTTGTATGAATTTTAACCACATTCAGTTGTATTTGGTTGTCACCCCTGGCTAGTCAGATTGAAATCTGACTCTTACGTGGCATATAATATGCCGATCAGCTCATGTACAACAGCTAGTTGCTCATGTTTCTCATTGCTTTTTGTTTTATTTAATTAGACAATCACAATTTTGCAAGACGCTGCTGATTTCCTTACACTGGCAGTAAAAGTTAATAAGAGGATCGCTGTTAAGAATCACTAACATCCTCTACTATTTAAGCCCAACTGGCTCAACTAAATATCAGCAAAATCGGTTGAAGAGACATCAGGAGACCCGTGCCACTGCTGAGTGTCATGAAAGGTCCTCATTTTTACAGGTTAACAGATATAACACTCGAGACGTATGAATCAGGCTTTTACAGATCAGTGAGGCCTGCAACAGTCACAACTGTACATAACTCTGTGTCCTTCTGCAAAGGTGGCATCTGGTGGAAAATTCTTAGGGGAACAATTATAGGTTTCAGGCCGTAATCAAAGCAGTTGTGGAACGTTTCAAAGATTTGTAGTTTGAAGATGATACAAATGGCCACGGACATTCTCTGCAGGTAATTTGAAGGCATGAAACATCAGTCATGAAACCCACCAGACTGGAGCATGTTAAACAGTATGTTCCACACGACAAAATTTCACAAAGTCTTGGAAACATTTGCTGAAAACAAACATTAATGTTAAGAAAATACATTTTATTGAGTTTGTGAATCTGTGCATGGAATCTTTGATTGCATTGCATCTTTAAAATATGGTGGTTGTGTTGATGTCCATTCATTTAGGTTCATTCTTTGTACATTAACCTTCAATTATGTCCCTTAGAAATCGATTTTCTTTTGTGATTAAAGGATTGGTGGAATGATTAGGCTGGGGTAAGTGCTTCAAGACAGTCAGACCAGAGACCCAGATTACAGAATACGACCAGAACAACATGCTTTATGTACTGCCTCTTTGCCCGTGTCATGTTTAAAATGCAGTATTTCTGACTAGTTTTAAGATACATGTAAAAATGTGAGTTTACACAATTGGCAGATTTTTTTTGCTTAATAAGAGCATGTTTGTGAATTATACATTTGTCCAAGGATCTCAAATTTCTTGAAGTCCCTGAACTAAGATGAGCCTAAACCTCAGTGAAAAGCACTGATTTTGTATTAAATGACTAAAAACATCTGAGTGAAACTGATCAAGGACATGGTTCTTAAAAGGGCACATTCTCATTTGCAGTGTAGTAAATGTGTATGAATCCATTTCAGACATTGATGAGTGTGAAGAGATGGAGCAGAAGCAGCAGGACAGGTGTGAATGGAAGTGTGTGAACCTGCCAGGTACACACCATTGCATTTGCCCACGGGGATACACAAAGCAGTCTGATGGATACCACTGCACGGGTCAGTTCGCACACAGCCCAGCTGAGACACCAGTAAACGGCAGAATTTGCGATTCATTACAGCTTCTGAAGCTGGCAGTCTACCCAGAAATCAGAAAAGCCATTGAAATGAATGAAGTGCTGAATGTTTATACTGATTAATGGAAAAACATTGCTCCTCCTCTCCCTCAGATATTAATGAGTGTGCGCTGAAGAATGGGGGCTGCTCCCACATCTGCATGAACCAGAGAGGAGGCTACAAGTGTTCCTGTCCTCAACATTTCCGGCTCTCACCTTACAACAGGAGAAAGTGCGAGCCAGATCCCAGTTCACAACGGACTGTGTCTTAATGTAGCAGGTTCTCCTGTATTCATTTATTCATCTCTTTTCTTAATTTATTTACTCATCAAGCTTGTAATAAAAGTGGAAATGTTGTATGCAGTCTGTAATCTTTGGATTTTGTATTTAAATGTTGAAATAGTGAGAGAACCCTGCTAGTTCATTCCATTTTGCTCTATACTTTTTTTGCAGAAAGACAGAAAGAGGGTCCTTAAAGGAGACGTTCTGTGTGAAATGGACCTGGGGTGTATTGAAACATGATAACCAGTATGAACTTTTGTGGAGTAGCCCACCTTCATTTGCCCCCTCATTCCGAAACACAGCGCTTTTAGCCGATGCTAACCTCAAGGCGCTACTACACTGATAATGGTAGCGTATGGGGCATCACGTAGCCAGTGCAGATAAATCGCTATATTTACACCATTAACAAGGCTCAAATAGCTCCATACTTCATCTCTAGAATTCTGAGGGCCCTGACATTTAAAACGAGACATTGAAAACTTTGAAAGTGCACAGGTAGTTTATTAAAAAGACAGTTTATACTATTAGGGTGGCCAGACGTCCTCTTTTTCCCGGACATGTCCTCTTTTTGAGACCTGCGTCCGCCGTCCGGGCGCAATTTTAGAATCGTCCGGGATTTTGAGCTGCCTAAACATTCGTCTGCCCGAGATGCGCATAAAACATATTGACCCCCCCCACCCCCGGACCACAGCTGTAATCCCGAGATGCGCATATCTCCCCCGGAAACACGGCTGAACCTCGGTACTTCTCGGCACCCGAACCACAGTCGAGTTGGTCAAGAATGTACCGTCCTGAATCAATATTCTAACATTTAAAATGATGAATATCACGAAATACAAGGCGTGTTTATTCAAATACTTAAAACTGACCACCATTTGGGAACCTACTCTCTTTATCAGACACCTGATGCAATGATTTTATCACTCCTATTGGATAAAATTAAGTCAGTCAAGGTTGATTTAATCGGACCTCTTCAGTTAGGTCTGTAATCAGTTGGGAGAGGCTGCAGGCATCACATATTTCTTTTAAGTGATTAGGTACTACACGATCAGAACTTATACAATCTACTATTTCACCAGTTTTGGTTAAAATCACCTAAGATGAGAACCGCTGCGTTACAGTACTTAGTTAATAACTCAGCAGTGTCATGCAGCAGCAGCAGAAGGTCCCATGGGTCTGGCTGCCAGCTGAGGCCAGGGATCTTCTTCGGCCTGGACTGTGGTATAAGTCATTCAGTTCTAAAGCAGAGGTACATGCCAATAAAGAGTCCTTGTTCTGTTTAATTTGATAAACAGAAGATTCTACCCACCAGCTCCGAAATCCGGTAAGAACTCAGGGGAGAACTACAGCCACAACCAGGTAAGGCGTGCAAAATGTGCAAAGAGAAAATAAGCCAAGAGAAGTCTGTGTGGGTGAGGCTTAGCTCAAAAAGGCTCAATTGAGGCGCTTCCAAGTGATGCAACTGTCTAAGCATTCGTCCTGTCATTGGGAGATTGTGAATTTGATCCCTAGTGGTGCTGGCGAAGAGAGGACAATTGGTTTCGCTTTGTCTGGGTGGGTGGTATAGCCCTCCACATCCACCATCACGCAATGGTAGGGGCATGGGCATCTTTTGAGGTAACAGAATTAGCATGAGGAAGCATGTGCTAGCCTTCACCCTCCCAGCGTTGGTGGTATCATGTGATTGTCCTAGCCAGTGGGTGGAATTGGGCATGACGAAATTGGTCAGAAAATAGAAAAAAAAAACAAACCTGAAGTTGTGAGGTTATGGTGAGTTCTAGCAGTAGACATGGTGACTGCTTCCATTGTGGTCCGTCTCGTCTTCATAATGGTTTGTAGCTCCTAAATCTACTCAATCCTCTGCTCAAATCTGTAGCTTAGTTTAACATTCGCATCACTGTGAATTTGAACTACAGGCTACAATCGCTGCTTCTATAACAACGTACACTAAATGGACAAAAGTATTGGGATGCCTAACCATTACACCAACAGAGACTTTAATGATATTGCATTCAAACATAGACTTTAATATGGAGTTGGTTCCTCCTTTGCAGCTATAACAGCTTTCAGTCTTCTTGGAAGGCTTTCCACAAGATTTTGGAGTTTCTGTGGGAATTTGTGTCCTTTCATTCTGTATAGCATTTCTGAGGTCAGACACTGATGTTGGACGAGAAGACCTTAAATGAAATATATTTAGAATTATGATCGTTTATAAAATGTAGTATTTTGAGTTTAAGTTTGAGAATGGGTACTCAAATACTAATTTTGAAATACCCACAAGTATCTGACGAATGTAAAATGCTCTTTGTGCTAGCTCTAGCTGTTGTCTTTGACCCTCTACTCTAATCAGTACTGGTTAGTTTCTGAGCACGACCACAATTGACACAGTTTCTGACCACACAACCACAGTCTATCACAGATATTTGAGTGTTCTCAGAAGTGACGCTGACATTGTCATGGCTGTGTTTGTGTGTGTGTGATGTGTTTGTGGTGTTGACACAAGTGTATCAGGGTGCAGCAGCGTTTCTGAGGGTTTCACACACATCAGTTCACATCTATTTTGAAAATGCTTTGCTGACAATGTAGAGTCATAGAATGTAGAGTAGAATGTAAAGTGACTTTGAGTCATACATTATTTTAAATATTTTAAATCAAGAAATTTCCATGGCTCTTGATTCACTAATATGGAAGTTCTTATTAAACAGCTAATATGATGTTTCGAATGAAGTGTATGGTCAGTGTGTTTTGAAATTGTCTTATTAGGCGAATGATAAGATGTCTGGTGGGCCTATTCTCAGAATCTCACATTTTTCTGCAGTTCGTTACCTGTTGGGCGGTCGTGGCCTACATAAGACACGAATGACAGTTATAATCTTTTCAGAACACTTTTAATATATAACAACATATTTACAAATATTTAACAGGTGACACTATGTAGTTAAGAGTTTTCCCCTACAGGTGTCTCTATTTAACAAATTTTCAACATAAATATAATTTCAACATGACTCCCATCTTCCAGAACTACAGTAAGAAGTAAGTAGCACGACTGGCTACTACAGTCAGCTGCAAAATGCTGTCCATGTTTTTTTTTTTTCTGTTAAAATACAAAAATACCATCGTCCCAACACAATATCAATTGCAAATCTATAGCTCAAGAGTCATCACAACACACACGGAAGCTCGCGTATTGGCTTTATGGACATTCATTTTGGATGAAAAACGAGTTGGACCTGGAAGCCAAGTTTCTTATACAGTGTGGAATGCCTTTGTTAATACAGAGCGGGGAGGATGGGCGAAAGTAAAGAGGATTGGTTAAGGGCTCATTCGAGGGAAAGTAAAAAGTTTCCAGTTTCTTCAGAGGGAGATTAAGGATGAAGTGAATTTCTTTGTGTTCTGGTCTGGTATGTGGATAACATCAGGGCTCAACAGAGATGTACAGCCAAAATACATATTCACAGGACACTCAGTAGCAAACGTGTGGGTAAATTTTCAAAAGAAAAGGAAAAAAAAAAAAAATCAGTGACATTAAAAGTTCTTTCAAACTGCATGGTTAAGAGGATCTGCCTCTGCCTGCAGAGTGCAGATCTTTTCAACTCCAAGTTGTCAGGATAAAAGGGCTGAGTGTGCAATATCTGTACCTGGTATAGGGGTGGGGCCTACAGCACTATATCTTAGATAGGCAGGTACAGGGAAGGGACCAATAGAACCTTTACCTGAAGCAGGTACAGGAACAGGACCAATAGAACCTTTACCTGAAGCGGGTGCAGGAACAGGACCAATAGAACCTTTACCTGAAGCAGGAACAGGGGAGTGGCTTATAGCACCTTAACCTGAAGCAGGTACAAGAACAGGACCAATAGAACCTTTACCTGAAGCAGGTACAGGAACAGGACCAATAGAACCTTTACCTGAAGTAGGTACAGGAACAGGACCAATAGAACCTTTACCTGAAGCAGGTACAGGAACAGGACCAATAGAACCTTTACCTGAAGCAGGTACAGGAACAGGACCAATAGAACCTTTACCGGAAGCAGGTACAGGGGAGGGGCTTATAGCACCTTCACCTGAAGCAGGTACAGGGGAGGGGCTTATAGCACCTTTACCTGAAGCAGGTACAGGGGAGGAGCTTATAGCACCTTTACTTGAAGCAGGTAAAGGGACATGACCAATAGAATCTTTACCTAAAGCAGGTATGGGGAGGAGCTTATAGCACCTTTACCTGAAGCAGGTATGGGGTGGAGCCTGTTCACCCTTACCTGAAGCAGATACAAGAGCAGGGTCTATAGCACCTTTACCGTAGTTAGGCAGGTACAGGCATGGGACCTCTAATATCTTTGCCTTAGTTGGTAAAATGATGGGTTCTTCATAACTTTTACTCTAATTAGTCAGGGAAAGGCCCAGGTGCCAGAGCTTCAGCAGAAACACACATCATTTTGTAAAATCAGTTCACTTTTTTTTAGTTAAAAAGCCAAAGCTAATGGGCTGGGTGAGGTTATTTTCAAAATGAGAACAAAAATTAGAACGAGAGATGAAAATCAACAGTTAACGACAAGCTCATCTTCACCAGCAATCCGAATGCTGAACAGGAATTGCACGCCGAAACACAAAGGGTTCCGTATTTTCTGTACACAAACAAACAAGAGCTGCTGCTAAAGCCTCAAAAGTTCCTTTTAGACCAAGTTGGTGATGAAATCCAACAGCTGGGAGGGCAACTACCGGATAAGGCATTTTATGTCTGAACCATGTGCTCTAAAAACTGTCAAACTGAAAGCCAAAGTAGTCCGCCTGATCTGGTGTGTCTTGTAAGCAAATGGCACACTCACAACAGCACACTGTTATTTTTCACACTGTATACAGAAGCTGGATTCCTAGCTGCTGGCCTAAACCTTTATACGGATTGAACAGTTTTACAATGGCTCAAGTCCTGGGTGGACACACAATCAGGCTCAAAGAAGAAACAGTGCATGTCAAAGCAGTAGTACTGTCCTGTTTTTCGACGCCTTGGAGCTCGAACGAAGAAAAAGAGTAACGCCAGGAGCCGAATACTCAGATTTCTTATTGGAGTACGTGCGTAGGACTCCTAAAGGGGGGGTGGGCTTGACATCTCCAGGTTCTGAGAGATTTACTGGGGCCATAGAGAGCACAGGGCGCGTGAGGACCCTTTTTGAACTCATCTAAAAAAAAAACAAATAACAATAAACAGCCTTAAAAACAGGAAACGCTGTTTCTGCGAGTCCTGCTTGGACTGTGGCTCATTTCAGTGTATGGCACTACAACAAGTTAGCATGTTACCATTTTGTTCCATTCAGTTTTTTTTCCACCCTGAATGTTTATTGTTGTTATAAATGTAGGATTCTGCAATAACCTGATGCATTTGTCTCACTTGTAAATCCCCATAAGTCGTCATTTGTTAACATAAAGTGCAAATAGTGCTTTGTCGCCTGTGTTCCAGTTTTCAGGAATCAGTTCGGCTGGCATCCAGCAGGGGGCGGATGAGAGTTGGTTGCAGTTTTCACAGACAGTAGTGGTACAGCAGAGGAGGCTGGGACAGGGCCACTCTTTAGTCCTCTGGTTCGCAGGTTGATGGCTCCGGCTCCGGTGGCTCCAGCGGCTCCAGCGGCTTCACCATCTCCTCGTCATACACTCTCAGAATGGCCTCGCAAACAAACCGGTACTGGCTCTGCACAATGGAGATAGGACAAAGTCAACTAATGAAGTGTAAAGTGTCCATTTGTCATACGCGAACACACTGTGAAATTCTCTCTCTGTATGTAACCCATTCACCCAAGTGAAGCCATGACCTTCTGATTACAGAAGACAATCTGTAACCACCAGACCAAAAGCTGCCCCAAAGTGGTAAAATGAAGTGATCAAACATGCCAAAACAGACCTGATAATGCTGGACACTCACTTTAAACTGTTTTATTTTTGGGCCAAATTGATAGTACAAGCTGTTTAGATGAGTTTACTGCAGTATATACACACTGTTTCAATGCATTCCTTTCATTGACACATCTGTAAAGTCCATTAAACTTCAGTCTTGTCATAAAAACCAACACATTTACATAAATTCATCAATTCATTATCTAATCAGTCTGTAGCAGTTTAGCTCTGCACATTTACTATGATGTTATCAGCTCAGACTTCTTTTTGAATGAGGCACAATACAAAACAGCCAATAGGAACAGAGATAAAGGGTCATTTGGCTGACACATACATCGGTCACATACATCAGTCTAAAAGGGCCAGTAACAAAAGCAGCCTGTTTAATGCTGTTTAATGGATACTGGAAAGAGGTCATGTAAAAATGAATGACCTCTGGGGGGAAAAAAAAAACCAAAATACAAGAAAGGAAATAAAGAATATGCACCCTTTAAGTTCCTCAACAAACATGTATCACTTCATCTGGTTTATCCTTGCTCTGCCCACAAAAATGGGTGCAAGATTTGCAGAAAGCTGGTAAAATGTTTATGAATCATAACAAACAATTAAAACACCTCAGTTTAAAGTATATTATTCGTTTCAAATGATTTAAAATGCATGTGTGAGGTGAGACTTAGAAGAACCGAGTTGTGTTTTTTGTTATATAATAAAATGAACATTAGCACAGGGCAAGTTCAATTGCTGAAGTGTTTCAGAGGCGACTCGTTTCAATTAACTACACCCACATTGTTCAGCTTGTGAATGTAGTACTTTTAAACTGGAACTCTGACATTGTGTTGTGACTCTGAACTGCTGTCATAGTTTCTCATCATAAAGCTTGTCCAACAGTTGCTATGAAAGAGGGTGGGTCATGGACAGACCAGTTCTAGGGATGCATTAAATGTTTAATTTACTTTTCTTTGCAGCCAAATTATTGAATGCTCTATTTCAGGTCATCTTTTGCATTTCCATCAAATTCCCTCTCTAGGCAATTCAGTTTGATCTATGTAGCGCTATTTTTTAAGACATTCATTTTAAACTAAATTTATTAACCCTTAACGTCACGCGTGAACACACCACAGCACAGTGTGAACAATGTGAAGTTCTTTCTCTGTATTTAACCCATTCACCAAGTGAAGCAGTAGGCTGCCGCCAACAAGGGGCGCCCGGGGAGCAGTGCGTGGAGATGGTACCTTGCTCAAGGGTTCCTCAGTGGTGACACTAGCAGTTGGGCTTCAAACCCACAACCTTCTGATTGCAGGGCCAACGCCCTAACTAGGCCATCCAGCTGCCCAACTCTCTTACAAAGCTTTTACAGAAATCTTAATCCAGACCCGTAAAGAGGATCACAAAGGGCAAGAGTGACAGCAAAAACACTACAAGAGGAAGAAACACTGAGGAGCTTAGATTCACATGGAGAACCCATCCTCCTCTGGGCCTCACTGAGGGTGTAGTTAATGACCATATATGGACAAAAGTATTGGGACGCCTGACCATTACCCCAGCAGGGATTGTAATGACATTGTATTCAAATACAGAGACTTTAAGATGGAGTTGGTCCCCCTTTGCTGCTACAACAGCTTCCACTCTTCTTGGAAGGCCTACCACAAGAGTTTCTGTGGGAATTTGTGCCCATTCATTCTGTAGAGCATTTATGATGTCAAGCACTGATGTTGGATGAGGAGACCTGGCTCACAGTCTCCGTTACAATTCATCCCAAAGGTGCTGGATGGGGTTGAGGTCAGGGCTCTGGGTGGGCCAGTCAAGTTCTTCCACAACGAACTCATCCAACCATGTCTTTATGGAGCTTGCTTTGTGCACCAAGACAGTCATCCTGGAATAGAAAAACTTCTTTCCTTGAACTGTGTACACAAAGTTGGAAGCATGGCGTTGTTCAAAATGTCTTGGTCTGCTGAAGCATTAAGATTGTCCTTCACTGGACGTAAGGGGCCTAGCCCAAACCCTGAAAGACAGGTGTGTCCCAATACCTTGGTCCATATAATATAGTACAAATAAGGTGCAAGCATTTGTGGAACCTTAACAACTAAAAGGTGTCTAGAAATGGCCACAAGATGATTGAAAATCACAGGCACCATCATTGTTGCTTTTCCTTCCTGAATCATTGCCAGATTTGTGAAAAATACTTAATACACAAAGTGGTTTTGCACTCACTGGAGTTTGAATCATCATTGCCCGCTGGTCTCTCATGGTTCTCACGATGTCTAACGGATACACAGATTGGCTTCGCTCTATCAGACACATCGCTGTCTCCATGGTGATAAGAACCCCCGTCCGGCCAATCCCGGCACTGCGGAGGAGGAGAAAGGGGAGGAGTTAATGGGCCAGTAAAGAACTGCCTTGAAGAACTGGTTTCCAAGTACTTAAGCACTAATAACACGACATTATCAAAAGGCCATTATCCCAGTCAGTGCAGCCCAAATGTTTTCTGTTCTATTTCTTCCCATTCCAAGCTTAATGTAAGCAGAAGATGAAAGCTGATATTATGACTTGAATCTGTTGTTATTAATGTGCAAAAAAATCGAAGTTGAATTGTTTTCAATGTTTGTGACGTTCTGATATCAGCATAACTGTATGTAGGTCAGGTGAAGATTGTGAAAAGTGTGAAACACTTTGGTAACGCTTATGTGACCTGCAGTGCACGACCACAGCTTCCTGCGACTCGCCACGCTTGCTGCGCACCAAACTGACGAAGTTCAGGAAGTCGGTGGAGTCATCTGGAACACCATGATCAGGCCAAGCCATGTACTGCATCTGACACAGCTGCCTCTCCTCTTTACTCTACACACACACACACACACACACACACACACATACACAAATGGTATATTTATACACTATTCCACAAAAAGTACCACCTTCAATTAATAATTAAAAACAAAAAAAAATTTTTTGCTAACATTGCACATCTATTTCCTAATCTTCTGAATAAACTCTCAGCTTCACGTTCATGAATTGTTCTTGGACTGAACGAAAAATGTGCCTGAATAAACGATTTAAACCATCTTCCTCTTTCAACAGGGGTTTGGAAAATTGTTTGTTAATTAACAATGTTCTTTTCCAAACTCTTGTTTAAACACCTAAGACGAGAAGATAAAACCAGTGTTTGATGCTGCTGAGTTTTTTTTTATGTTCAGTTACATTCAAACAGAACAGGCAGACGTGTGTAAAGGCACAGGTGTATCTCGGGCTATGCAGAATGTCCGTTACCTCCGTGTGTGTGAGCGTCAGAGCTCGGAGCAGGTACGCCGAGTTCCCCTCTTCAGACACACAAGACACCTGGAAGCTGCCGTAGGTTCCCGTCGCAGACACGTTCGGCCAGTACTGGTGACACTTCACCTGGAGAAGACGACACACAAATCAGTACTATCAAAACTAACATTTAACCTAGAAAGTTTCATATCAAAACTAGATGCATTTCTGTGAGCAAATGCAAAGTGTGATTGTGTTGTTGCTCTAAAACCAGTGTTTGGAGACACTAACCAGACCATTTATGGGTAAAGATACATTACATTACAGAGGCGACTCGATCAATACTTGGATCGATATTCAAAACTTATATACAGGCGCACTGCAGGGGATATTAACGGACATTTTGACGTTGGAACCATGGCCATATATTAAAAAAATTCAAAATTCACCTATAATAAGAAGAATAATAAGAAGAAGAACAGTAGTGTGATTACTGGTGTAATCACAAAAATAAACTGCAGCTCTTTGGAAAGTTACAAATTGAAAACTGACAAAAGTGGCTCCAACCCAGGACAGCTGCATCCATACAGACGAACACAGAAAATGCCTCGAGCGGCACTTGAGAAAGGGCGGAGGACACTGAATATAATAATCACAAACTACAAACTATAAGCCAATCAAGCATTTCAAAACGTGCTGCCTCTTTTCTTCGCACACTGTTTTCTGATTGACTGATTGTAAAGAAAGGGTTATTTGAAGCAGTGGACACCTGACAGGTTGTCAGCAGGGGCCTGTAGCTAACAATCGAAAGAAAATAAAATCTTGAAGACCCAAGACTTGTTTCGGACTCGCAAAACAAAGGCCCAAGACTCAACCTGAACTACCAAAAACTGACTACAGTTATTAGCTATGCAATCCTCTGTTTCATCTTACAGTTAAGAAGTTATTAAAAGTTACTAATAGTTTGTCTTTTGAGATTACCTAACATCTTAACAGGCCTGAGAAACATCTGTGATGTTTACATTACTTAACATTAACCTTGTAGCTCCCAAATTATTTTTTTTTCACCCAACTGCTCCTTTAAGAGCTGTGTGTTCAAAAGTTATACCAGATGCCTTGTGTTAAGTTACACTATATGGACAATAGTATTGGGACACACCTGTTTTCAGGGTTTGGGTTAGGCCCCTTACTTCCAGCGAAGGACAATCCTAACGCTTCAGTATACCAAGACATTTTGGACGATACCATGCTTCCAACTTTGTGGACAAAGTTTGGGGAAGAACCTTTTTCTATTCCAGCATGACTGTGTCCCAATGCACAAAGTGAGCTCCATAAAGACATGGCTGGATGAGTTCGGCGTGGAAGAACTTGCCTGGCCCACACAGAGCCCTGACCTCAACCCCATCCAGCACCTTTGGGATGAACTAATGCCCACAGAGACTCCCAAATCTTGTGGAAAGCCTTCCAAGAAGAGTGGAAGCTGTTCTAGCTGCAAAGGGGGACCAACTCCATATTAAAGTCTATTTGTTTGATTACAATGACATTAAAGTCCCTGTTGGTGTGATGGTCAGATGTCCCGATACGTTTGTCCAGATAGTGTATTTGTATGTTTGTGTAGAGTGCCGTACGTACCCTGCCACGCTCCACCTGCGTAGTGAGCATGACCACTAGGGTGGCGCTCTGCTCCCACACCATCTGCCAAAAGTCTCCGCAGGTGCCGGGCAGCGGCCCCTGACAGGCAATATAGCGCCTCACCCCATCCCCGCCGGGGATCTCCATCTAAGCAGAGCAACATACAAACATATCAGGATGGGAGTTTACTGCAAATAACTGGGAAATAGGATGTCTTTCTCATCTTAGTTCGAACTTGGATGACAGTCCTCACATTGATGTAATTTGCATTGATGTAGTCCTCCGCTGCCTTCAGGACAACTCGAGTTGCATCATCTGCACAAAACAAAGCGAGATTGTGTTTGAGAATGTTCTAGCAGTTTAAATTGTGCTGATGCAGATATGGAGATGTGGAAAATGGAAATGCATATAGCGGCGCATATACTTACATGGCGAGATGTCTCGATAGCGATTTTTGGAGACGTTCTGGGGCAACCTGGCACACGACATGGACATTCCAGGCCTTTTCCGATACAGTTGCTAGAAAGACAAATATGTTGGAAATGGGAAGAGAAATGAACTTTATTTAGCCATCAAATGTAGAAAAATTAAACATTGCATTTTCCAAAAAATACAATCACTTAAGTGATATTTGTCGGTTGGTAAGTTTTCAAAATTTCCAATATTGACTGTCTTTGTGGTGTCACAACAACTAATGCATTCACATATACACTATATGGACAAAAGTATTGGGACACACCTGTTTTTCAGGGTTTGGGCTACGCCCTTACTTCCAGTGAAGGACAATCTTAATGCTTCGGCAGACCAAGACATTTTGAACAACGCCATGCTTCCAACTTTGTGGGCACAGTTTGGGGAAGAACCTTTTCTATTCCAGCTTCTCATCCAACATCAGTGCCTGACTTCATAAATACTCTACAGAATGAACGCGCACAAATTCCCACAAAAACACAGAAAGCCTTCCAAGAAAAGTGGAAGCTGTTACAGCTGCAAATGAGGAAACAACTCTGTATTAAAGTTTATGTATTTAAAAGAAATAGCATTAAAGTCGATGTTGGTGTAATGGTCAGGCGTCCCAGTACATTTGTCCACATAGTATACCTATTTGGCCTACAGCATTTCAGCCTCAGCCATTCACGCTGAAGTCAGATGTGTTTCAACCTGGACTTTTTTTTGGAATAAGGCAACTGACACAAGGCAACCAATCAGAACTGACATCTGTCTTAAAGGCCTCAGTTTTCTTGCTTTTGGCAGTAATGATGTATACTTTTGATTCAAGTGGATTCATTTCATTTTAACTGTTTGCCACTCATTGTTTCAGCTTTAGAGGCCCTGTTGCAAAACAACTGATAAACACACTCGAAACTGTGTCATAATAAAACATGATTGCTGCAAAAAATGTGACAAAATGTAAATAGAAACGTACCCACAATTTTGATTTGGGGTCAGATTTTTGTTGATTTGTCGATTTAACAAATTATTTTATCATCACAGCCCTGTCAAAATGAATGCTTTTTTAAAATATAGGGCATTTTTAAAACTGTAACAGAATTTTACTTCTTGAACAACCTCCTGAAAGAATTCAGAGCAAAATTGCAGCTCTGTCCGGACATTCCAGGTAATCTGTACCATTATGAGTCACAGAGAGAAAATGTGACCGTACAGGAGCTACAGGACATCCCAGAGACAGTTGCAGGGATTCCCCTGTGGAAAAACGCTGATTGTAAGGGAATGAGGGCATGAAGTAATGAAATAGAACTAGGGTCTATAAAAAAAAAAGTCCTGAAATCCAGTCTGGGAGTGCCACTGCAGTGCTCGCTTCAGTGTTTTCCTTGTTCTCTAAGGTCTAGTACACCTGGTTTAACCCAGCTGCTAATTTCCAGGGCCTTAATGAGTTGTACCAGCCGTGTTACAACAGTAAAAAAAAAAACTTTCAGCTGTGGCCCTCAGGCACTGCAGTGTGAGAAACCTGCTGGAGAAACAGCAAACTCAGCAGACAGGAAACATCAGGGCCCGCATCAGAACACAGGAAATTACATTATGTGAAAAAAATGCAGTTTACTGCAAAATCAATAGCTGTGCTTTCACTTAAAAAGCGTGTAAAGACTTTAAATCCGTTAAAGTGAGTCCTACAAATATGTACAGAGTTGGGTAATTTATGCCTGATGTGTAAAGATGTTTTTCTGAGTAGTAATCATTTATTAAATAACTTTCCACTTATGACAATTGTATGGTTTTATGTATCAAATATATCCTAATCTATTTTCAACGACCATCTTCCACCCTCCCTTTATGTTACTGTGCCTTTAAGACTAAATAAGTTTTTTTTTGATTGGCTCCCTTGTACTGTGCCTCATTTAAAAGGCAGTTTGAGCTACAACACGCCTCATTTCAGCATGAATAAGCAGAGCTGAGGGTGAGCGGGCATATGCACTTTAAGGACAAAAGTATTGGGACGCCTAACCATTACACCAATACGGACTTTAATGACACTGCATTCATATACAGTAAACCCCTGAAATTCGCAGGGGTTATGTTCCAAGAGCACCCGCAAATTTGTGATGTCGTAAAAAATGCCTAAAAATCCCTATTTTTTTGTGTAAACCGTAATATGACACCCAAATATGCCCCCAAAACACTTTAATTTCATTTTAAACTCAGCTTAATAAATTACCCTTAAAAAAATGTGAAGGTAAACCTGTATCCGTACTGTACAGTTTACACTGAACTGCTGTCTCCCGCAGTGCTAGAATGTAAAATACCGATATTACCCCTGTATAGACTGTACTGTAATTCATACAAGCGTGTTTTCTTTGGTATGCACTGACGTTTTCTTTGGTATAAGCAGGTAAATACAGTAATAAATGTATTTCATTCACAGTTACAAAAATACAGGGCTCTAAGAAGAACAAAACAAAAAACACAAGAACACTCAGCGAAACACTCCAGATAGCTCCATGCGGAAAACTGTCCTGATGCTGAATTCTGGACTGCAGATGCCAGAGATGCGCCACAGGGCAGCAACCAATCAGCAGCAAGGAGAAATAAATAACGTTCTCGGATTGGCTACTTTCAAACCTCCTTCCTCTGAGTACAGCAGTATTTCACCATCCCAAGATGCGCTTTCTTTGCGTTCTCTGGACAGTACCAAACAATGTATACACTTATAGTTTATATGGAAATGTAGCTGAATTTACGTTAATATTTACGTTACAAAGTTGGTCAATTATATTTTTCTTAAGAATTTAGCAATAAAATGCATGAAAAAAAATATATTGCCACGAAAAAAAAGAAAAAAAAATACGGATGATGTCTGCGGGGGTTTCTGCAAACAATGAATAGTTCGGTTCTAAGAAAAAATCTGAATTAGCGGGGGTTTACTGTGCACAGTCATCCCCCCCTTTGCAGAAATAACAGCTAGCAAAACCTAAAAAACAGGTGTGTCCCAATATTTTTGTCCATTTAATGTATGTAAATGCCATCACAAAAACACTGAATCCAAAACCAGCTATTTTGCAGTTTCCATGCACGGATATATGAATGGTACATTTTAAAAAATGATTAGTGTTTACATGTTACAACAAAATCTTTCATTTAAAAAAAAGAAAATAAATTCAATTTTGGAGCCATGATAGGAGCCATTTAACAAATGTTTGTGCTGGCTGGAGTGTGTCAAAATGTCAAATGTAAACAATTTTTGTTACGTTTTACTTTGTATGTGATTATTTGTTTATATATACTGTTTTACATGTCCTAAATATTTTGCATAGTACTGTGGGTTCCTGACTAACTGATCTATTGGTCGGCAGGTGCATGAGTGAGAACCTCAGTTCGGTGCAGGTTAATGAGTGAGGGTTCCTGAATGAGTGAATGAATGAGGACGGAAGAATGTGTGAGTGCTAATATGTCGGGGTGTTAATTTTTAGTGTTTAGTGTGAGTGAGTCAGCGGTGGCACTTCAGGGAAATCTGGCATATGGCAGAGTGATGTTACATCTTATCTGCAGCTCATGTACTCTTCCAATCTGAATCTCACATCACTCCATAATGTCAGATTAACAGCAGTCTGAAGCCACATTCAGCGCTGGTTAATGGTCGTCACACGACAAAACAACTCATGATACGGAAGTTCCCCTAGTTTGTGTTGATGTTCGAGGTCTCAGGCGTCATGCTGAGCTTTGTCTGGTGTACCTGTGTCACGTAGAAGTTATTATAATTTTAAAAAAAGGCCGTCACACGCAAACCCCATGAAGAACAAAAATGCCCACAAGTGAAAAAAAAACAAATGGAATGGAAAAAAAAACAAAACAAAAAGTCTTTGAACCCGGAAGAACTTTCAGGATGGTCTCCGCCCACAAGTGGGTGGGGAAAACCCGCAGAGGGAGGGGGTCCGGAGAATGAGCAGCACGCGGCGAGAGTCTAGGGGAGCAAACACCTGTTTTACTCCATTTACGTTTGTTGAAATCTGTTGTCACTAACACACACTGAGTTCTAAGGGTAACCAAATATCCCAGTGCTGAGAAACCCATACAAAAGAAAAGCTACTTTCACTCTCCCCACAGACCCACCTGGGTACACACCACGCTTCCACACACCAGTGCCAGCTATTTTAAATGGTGCTTTCTTTGAAAGCCCCTCCTTTCTTGCTTTTTTTTGTTTCAAAAACAACTGCCAAGAAATGACTGTTTTCTCTTCATTTTTCAAGATTTCACTGTCACTCCAGAAAACAGCCCACCATACATCAATGCATCGTGCCCACGCAGTTCCATAGCAACCACTTGCAGCGCCCCATGCGTGCCTGTGTTTCAGAATAGCCCAACAGCCTTTAGAATCGGCCTAGCTGTCGGAGCGTGGGAAATCTGATCCTTGATCAGCCTTAATGGGACTATTCTTCTCGCTCTGCTACCGTTCTAGAATACGGCCACTGCCTCACGCTGCCGTACGTGACGGACACCGTTAGAGCGATCGTTAATGAGTGGGTGACTCACGTCGAACTGGGCGAGCACGGCGCCGCTGCTCAGGCCGTCTCTCAGCAGCTGGAAGGAGGATTTCCAGCCGTCCGGCTCCGAGTGGGACCGATCCAGCCCACAGCTCTCCGGAATGTAGTGGAACTCTGAGTCCAGATCCAGCTTCTCCTCCTCCTCGTCGACATCATAGATCGCTGTGAGAAGAGAGAGAGTTTCAGACTTCTTCACTACAGCAGCGATTTGTGAATTTGATTCAAAATGAAATGCAAACCAACTGAAAAGGCTTGTTCCGTTGGTAACTGCATTTCCTATGTGACTATTAATTCAGTCATCTGCACTTCATGAGTTTGCATTTGCATTTTTGCATACAGCTACGAACAACCAACAGAAGAATAAAGACAGAAATGTTGAACAATTCATTTTTAATGCCCTGATCCTGGCATTATTTCACATATTAAGACTAAACGACTTCTAAATCTTTTTGTACTCTATTTATATCATCTTCAACAATGTCTAAGAATGCACTTATACCTGTAGTTCAGTTCACTTGGTTCAGTCTGAATAAAAAATAATGCACTGTTGCATTTCAGCTCGGTTTCTCTTATTGCGCACACTGACGTCTAAACAAAAGATATGAGAAGTTGTACAGATAATCAGTCCCACATCTGATTGGGCAGCTTTTATGACGTACCTGTCTTAAGACTAACTGATGAAACCTGCCAATCTGCGCTCACTGGTTTTGCCTACAGCGTCTGAATCTTTTGCAAGAGCTGAAGCAGGTCTATAGAGAGGAAAGTACGGTCCACTGTGTCTTTAATCTGTATAGATATTAAGTCAGTACTGCATTCATATTTCAAACAAACTGCACTAGAGTTCACCTGAAAGCGAACCGAGACTAACCTGCTTGGCGAGGGGTTGGTTGTCTTATTTGGTCCTCACTAGGGTTTTTTATGGCAGCGCTCTCGCTTGCTATATTGAACCACACTAACAGAGCACTCACACCAGGGTTTAACACCATGCCTGAATACTGTAAATGTCTGCAGTGTCCATATGCAGCCATGGAAAAAAATAAGAGACCACTTTTCCTTATTTTTCTGTTCCCTGTTTGTACAATTTGCGGCAGTGTGTGTGTGTGTGTGTGCAAAATGCACAGGTTGCTATTCTTTTCTGAACTATTGCAGTGTGAGCTGTGTAAAAAAGAAGAAACGCCTCCATTTGTGTTGTGAGCGCAGTAGTGTGTGTAGAGCAGCTTTTCTATGGTCTGTATTCCAGCAGCTTCACTCCTGATTCAGTTTCTGACGGGATGAAACAGAGTCACACACACACACACACACACACACTCTGCTCCTAACATCGCTGTTTTAATTGTTGCAGTTGTAAAATATTGTAAGCGTGTTGTGTAGTTTAAGATTTCCAAGGTATGAAAAATTAATTAAATGTATTATTTTTCAAATATTCTCCAAAAAATTTTGAATCAAGTGTGTATAAAACAATAGTGACCTGCACATTTTACACAGACACACTCCCACAAACTGCAAAGGCAATAACCAGAAAAAAAAATTTTTGCAGTCTCATATTTTTTTTTCCATGGCTGTATTTTAAAGCAGAAAACTTGTAATATTCACAGAGCAGGCGCTTTGACTGCATGTTGGCCAGCGGCCTTCCATCAAAATGTAGGCCTGTAAAATGACAACGCAACCAGAGCAGACGAGACTAGATTGTTCTATACTGCAGAATTTGCAGGAGTGACTGAAACATCAGGGAGGTCATTCACACTGGCTACTTATTAAACACACTATAAAAGGTGTAGTAGGACAAGAATTCAGTTTAGAATGTCATATTTTACACACAGCATTAGTAAGTAGTCTAGCATGTCATACTCAGATTGTGTGAGGATCAGTATCAACTGATCCTTAATATAAAACTGCTTGGATTGAATCAGGGGCCGGAAAAATCGGAATCGGAAAATCTTCAGTCTTATCAGGTACTGCTTCAAAAGTAAAGTCCCTCCATTCTGACTACAATTCTTATTTCTATGCTCTGTCTCAGAAAGGCTTCTGTTTTTGTTATCATTCATTTCTGTCACCGTTCGTATTTTCAATGAGGTACGCCTGTCAATCAAATGTTAGGATGGCAGAGAATTTGCATTTAGGGGGGAAGGAAGTCTGTGAGGAAGCGAGTACTTTCTAGTTTGCATTTAATTATGGAAAATGCTGTTCTGGCTCAATTCGCATAAAACTTCATAGCAAACAAAGCATTTACCGTAAGTTAAATGCTTAAGAGATTTAAGGCTGTAAGTTTTAGTTCAGCACCTATCAGAAACTATAGTGCTGAAGCTGAAGCGCTGGGTCTAAAACTCAATTTACAATTATGGATTTTTTTCCCCCTTTCCGCTAAAACATTTCCCTGGTGAGATTTTTATCATAGGGCCAGAACAGACTTGATGTTTTATGCATCTGCCCACTGCCCGATAACCTACATCTCTCTAATCAATCAATTACACTATATGGACAAAAGTATTGGGACACACTTCTTAAATGAATTCAGGTGGCCCCTTGCTTCCAGTGAAGAACAATCTTAATGCTTCAGCACGCCAAGACACCATGCTTCCAACTTTGTGGACACAGTTTGGTGAAGAACCTTTTCTATTCCAGCATGACTGTGTCCCAGTGCACAAAGCAAGGTCCATAAAGACATGGTCAGATGAGTTCAGTGTGGAAGAACTTGACTGGCCCACACAGAGCCCTGACCTCAACCCCATCCAACAACTTTCAGGTCTTCTCATCCAGCATCAGTGCTTGATCTCACAAATGCTCTACAGAATGAATGGGGACAAATTCCCACAGAAAACTGTAAAATCTTGTGGAAAGTCTTCCAAGAAGAGTGGAAGCTGTTATGGCTGCAAAGGGGGGGACCAACTCCGTATTAAAGTCTATGTATTTGAACGCAATGTCATTTAAAGTCCCTGCTGGTGTAATGTTCAGGCATCCCAATACTTTATGCATAGCGTATATTCATTGCCAATAGTGATATAATGAGACACAAGAAACAATGCCTGATTGTCCTCACCATTGGGTCTGACTAGCAGAATGAGTTCTCCTGATTGGTTCTCACAGCTGGCCTTGATTAGCATAACCACATCGTCATGTGTGTAGTCCGAGATGTCTCTCCCATTGATCAGGACCACCTGGTCACCCTCGTTAAGACGTGGCATGCACAGGTCAGCCTGACGGAGGTTAAGCGTCAAATTCATTACATGATTTAATGAGGGAAATATATAAACTTTTCATTTTCAAGTGCACTGATAATGCAAATAGGACGCAAATATAAGAAAAAAAAATATATTTAATAGAAACTATGTGAACAATATTTTTATATATAAACTGTAGATGGCAAGAATTGTACATACCGCCGTTCCAGGAGCCACACGGGACACAATTATCGGCATTCTCTGATCAGCGCCACCCTGTGGAGCGAAATGAAGGCAGAAATGACCAAAGACACTTCCGTATTTTCCTAGAATACCAAGGTTTTGATGAACAGGATCATACCTTGACGTTGAATCCAAAACGTCCATTTTCGTCTGGCTTCATTTTAATCAGGACAAGGTTGTCATGCGGAACGGCACCATTCTGCTGAGAGAGGAGCATGAAACCACGCACACATGCGTAGTGAGCCTTCCACGTATCTATGCTATACTGTATACATCAGGTGTCATTTTCAGTGCGGTGCGGTAAATGCCAAAATAGCTAACAACAAATGAAACCTAGCCCTTCCTTGGTAAAAAGTGTGAATGTGGAAGTCTCTATTCAATTCAATTCAATTTTATTTATATAGCGCTTTTTACAACCAAGCTGACACAAAGCAGCTTTACAGAATACAGCTCAGAGCCCCTAGTGAGTAAGCCAAAGGCGACAGAGGCGAGGAAAAACTCCCTCAGCTGGAGGAAGAAACCTCGGGAGGA
>JBBIGA010129837.1:0-20438 GCA_037576975.1 Alestes dentex | reverse complement strand
ACACACCTTCACACATCTACACACCTTCACACACACCTTCACACATCTACACACCTTCATACATCTACACACCTTCATACACACCTTCACACATCTACACACCTTCACACACACCTTCACACATCTACACACACCTTCATACACACCTTCACACATCTACACACCTTCACACACACCATCATACATCTACACACCTTCATACACACCTTCACACATCTACACACCTTCACACACACCTTCACACATCTACACACCTTCACACACACCTTCACACATCTACACACCTTCACACACACCTTCACACATGTACACACCTTCACACATCTACACACCTTCACACACATCTACACACCTTCACACATTTAGAGTGTTCTTCATTACACTCACTTGTATTTTGTGTGTGTGTTGTGTTATCTGTGTTGCTGAGGTTTGTAGGGATTGAGGTTTTTGACTAATAGGCTAAGCAGTAATAATACAGTGAACTTAATGTATGTCTATTTGTTTGCTTAACCATTCCTAGACCTCTCCTTGTGGAAGCCCAGTATTACATAGTAGTTCAGTCAATTACCTCATAGACCTGGTTCGCTTTAATTAAATTAAACCATTTATAATGGAATTTCACAAGTCCAGGCTGGAGGTGAAATCTGGAGCTGAACCTGTGTTCGCCTGACCAGCTCACACAATATCAAACAACTTTTTTTTTTTTACAAACAAAACACATCTCTGTTATTTAATGCTTTCTTGTTTGTTTGCATTTATTCTAATGTTAACTTGTGTATTTGCTGGCAGAAGGTCTCTCACTGCTCAGATAAGTAGCTTTAAACTGTGTGTACAGGAGTCTGAGACTTTTGCACGGTATTGTATCTGTGCAGGCCAGCTCTCTTCCTTGCGGGATGAAATGGCCTTACTAGAAACCCCTGCCTGACCTCTGAAATAGAAACACTGATAGAGAACACAAGCAATACTCCAGAGACCACCACTGCACAGAACTTCTTATTACAGTGTTATTACCTTAAATACTATAAATCTCTCTCTCCCTCGGTCTTTCTCTCTCTCTCTTTCTGTCTCTCTGTCTGTCTATCTCTTTCTCTCTTGCTCTCTTTCTGTCTCTTCTCTCATTCTCTCGCTCTCGTACTTTCTTTCTCTTTCTTTCTTTCTCTCTCTCATTTTTTCTCTTTCTCTTTTTTCTCTCTTTCTTTGTCTACCTCTTTCTCTCTCTCGCTCTCTCTGTGGAAAGAATACAAACATATTGAGGGCCCACTTTTTATTAAGTGTATTACCTCTGTAGTAACATTTTAATAACAATGTAACTTTGTTCAACTACAGCTTTGTTCACTGTTAGAGCGTATTAGAGTAGTGCCGCTTATGTAATTACATGTTTATCAACTTCAGTATTAACCATAAGATACATTTGTGTAATTACATAAGTATCAATTGAATACATGTGTAATTACATAAACTGCACCATTGTAATCCAGCAGTAACAGTGAATACACTGTTGTTACATGTATTATTATACTGTTACTACACAGATATTACTGGTATAACAGTAGTTTATAGTTTTAGACTGTATTCTGTCTGTTTCTCTACATCATCTGTTAGTCGCTCCTTTACACCCTTCGGTTCCCCACAGGACCACCAGAGAGCAGGTATTATCTGAGGTATTATTAGTGAATCACTCTCAGCGGAGCAGTGACCCTGACATGGTAGCAGAGAGTTTGTGAATATGTGTGTGTCTGTGTGTGATATATCATGTGCAGTAATATAATTTTAACGATAATAACCTCTTTTCTCCCTCTCCACTACTCTGTTCCTCTTTCCCCCTTCACTTTCTCTCCATTCCTCTTCTCTCCATGACCTCCCTCACTGCTCCCACTCTCCTATATCTCTTGCTTTTTCTCTCTCTGTCCGTTTCTCTCTATCCCTCTTCCACTACTCTCCTCTTTCTCTCTCCCTATCTCTCTATCTGTCCCTCCTCTCTCCCTCTTCTGATTCTCTGCTCTTTCTCTTTCTCCCTCTCTCTTTCTCTCTCCCTCTTCCTCTTCTCTCCTCTTCCCTTCTCTCCCCTTTCTCTTTTATTCTCTCTCTCCCTCTTCCTCTTCACTTTCTCTCCCTCTCTTGTGTTCACTCTCTCCATCACCTCTTCCTCCCTCTCTCCTTCTCTCTCCTTTCTCTATTTCCCTACCTATCTCTCCCGCCTCTTTCTGTCTTCTTCTCCCCTCTCTTTCCCCCTCTATGTCTTGGTCTCCCTTTCTCTCTCTCTTTTTTCTCTCTCTCTCTCTTTTCTCTCTCTCTCTCTCTCTCTCTCTCTCTCTCTCTCTCTCTTCTGTAGGTGTATAAGGGCGAGGCCACTCTTTTCCACATTTCCGGTCTGCAGTGTAACACAGATTACCGTTTCCGTGTGTTTGTGTGTCGTCGGTGCGTGGACAGCGCTCAGGAGCTGTGCGGCCCCCTGAGCCCCCCCACACCCTTCATACTCCGGAGGGCAGAGCTACCGGCCCCCGGGGACACACCCGCCACTCAGACGGGCAAAGCGGTGGGCATCGCGAGCACAGACGAGCGTGTCGCCGCCCTGCTGGTGGGAGCGTTCAGCGCACTGTCCTTCATCATCGCCTTCGTCGTGGAATATTTATTCATGAAGTGAGCAAGACAGGAGTTCCTCACCACAGTCCACACAAGAACACGGTTCAGGGACACTTCAGACCTTTTCTAGATCCTTTAACACAAATGAGAGTGTTTTCTCTGTCGATTAGCAATAATTCACAAAATGTAACTCTTAAAAACAGGTGCATTTCACAGAGAAGTTTCTAGAGTGAGAAACTGAAGTGCAAATATTTGAGAAAACTCAAAAATGAACAAAAATTATATTAAAAAAAAATGTGTGTGTGTATATATATATATATATACACATATAGATAAGTTGCCCATAGCTGTAACTGCCCCACTCACTTTCCTCATAAGATTTAGGCTTGAATGGCATGAACACTTTATTTGAAAATTCGAAAAAAAAAAAAAAAAAAATACACTAATAGTCAAAAGTTTTTGCGCACCACAGGTTTATTCATTTACTCACTCATTTGTTTATTTCATAAACTGCAGGTTTTTATTCTTGTTAAACATTGGAAAATTGTTGAATTAATTACTATAAATGAAAATATGTCAAATAAAACAAGTTTCCTTTATAAGAAACAGTCGGTAACAGTGCATGTCTGACTCTGATTAACTGGTTGTGTGGGAATGCAGAGTCAAAGTCTGTTAACTTTAAATGCACTCGTTAACTCTTTCATCACTTAATAGCTCATTAAGTATGTAACACTTGTCTGGTGATCCACATTATAATTAGGTGGTTTTTATAGATTAGTTGTGATAAATAATAAAAATGACATTTTCTGGATACTAAACAAACTCAGATGATGAAAATACTGTAAATGTATTTGTTAGAATAAAAAATACTGAGTGTAGTTTTAGTAAATATTAAGTGAGTAACATGCAAATGTAGAAAATCTCAGTGTGTGCCAAAACTTTTGACTAGTAGTGTAAATTTGGTCATCGGTGAAATAGACAGCAGTATCCCTCCAGAACTATTTCTGTTAATTAACGCTTGTTCCTCATGTTTTAGATGGAATATATTAAAGTTCAGATTTAGCTCCATTTCACTTGTTGTTATTTTAAACATCATGTTTCAGATTCTCCAGTTCAGTCTGAATTACTGTGATACTATTTGTCAGGGATTTTAATACAAAACAATCCATTCATTATGTTTGTTTTTTGCATTATAACTTTTTCCAAATTGATTTTATGGGATACTGATGGATCGCTTGGGCTGTATGTTGCAGTCATAACTGATAGTGGAGTTATTCACTAAAATGAGGGCATACTTTTATTTAGTTCTCTCAAATATTTACACATTTCTTCTCCGCTACATCACCCGACTGGGATTTAATATGGTCAGTTACTGCCACGCCGACAAGGAAAACTCGATCATTAATCTTTCATTTCAAAACTTTCTGAAAAGCTGGGTGTCCGCAAACTTTTGATGGGCAGTGTCTCTCTATGTCTGTGTCTCTCTCTCTCGCTCTCTCTCTCTCTCTCTCTGAATTGTGCTCTAAAAGAATTCTTGATTTATTTTTAAAAATATTTTTCTGCACCTTCTTTTTGGGGGACAAAGTCACGTGATCAAGCCTCATGAAGAGTCTTTCATTGGCCTCACATTTGCATGTCGTATCTCCGTATGTTTATAATGTATAACTTTAGAAGAAAGTGTTATTTTCTCTCTGCTTTGTGTTCATTTTTTATCCTCTTTTTCTTCTGGATGTCAATTTTACCATCATAAGTACATTACTGGCATTATAGCTTTGATATAATACACATCATGGTAATATCCAGCAGTTATTTGATTTTTTGTTTTTCTAATCTGATAGTAAACAGCTGTCTGCATAAACATGAAATCACATTTTAATCGTTAAGGCTGGTCTGAAAGCCCCTGCTTCAAGCGGCCAAAGCTAGTTGCAATCCGTATGTGGTTTAAGTGATGCTGCTATTCTGTATTTTTTTTTGTTGTTGTTTTTCACCTAAAAAGAGAGGGGGAAAAAAGAATAGAACCAGTAATCTGTATATGAAAGTCTATAAAATTCTATAGGTTATATAATATAAATGACCTTGAGGTTTGAAGTAGATGTCTTTTCTGTTTCTGGAGCTCGTGTTAACTCACAGTTTATGGTGCTTTTTTTTTTCTTTAAGATCTGTGGTCAGTAACGGACCTCCAAGGGCGCATTGATGTTTTGTTGTTAGCGTACAGGCGAGTTCTGGACAAAATAAAGGGAAAAATAAATGGCGTTTTTGAAAATCAGCACCGCGCTAAACCAACAAGTTCAATCGCTGATACATTTTAGCCTTCACATGTTTCCCTCCTAAAATAAAATCACTGAATTATCAGGTGAGTAGGAGCTAGTTCCACTTATTTTCTCCATAATTAAATGTTTATGATGTTAGCAAAGTCATTCAGAGTGGGTTTGAGTGTTCTAGGGAAACTATTTAGAACTGTTCACAGTGGAGGTGAATGGAACCAGACATATGCCTCTAAAAGCTCCTCACAGAAAATGATTACAAGAAATGGTTATGAATGCACTGTGTGATGCCTGAGATGTTGTTCTTCCAGAGTTTTGAGAAGATTTGATCCTAAAACTAAATCAGTTAATGGTGGAGGGATACATGCAGGGTGTTGTGAGGCAAAGTAGTCCCCAAAGAAGATTTAGGTCCGATCAGCCACTTCTTTACCACCATCAACATCCCATTTAAACATTCAAAAGACACAAATAGGTTCATTGGTGGGTTTGGATAGTAAAGAAAATGTTATCCCTGGTTCCATTCACCACCACTGTAAAAAAACAAATCTGAGTTGGTACGTTTCTCTTCAATGTACCATTTCACACCAAACCCGGGGAATATGTGGGGTCTTTTTTGTCTAATGAGATTAACAAAATCTCAAATCATGCCGTTATCACAACTCAAACATGAGAATCCTATAATATTCACAGAAAAAACATATTTGCTGTGTTTACCATAGTGCGTGATTTTCAGAAACACCACTTGTTCCGATAAAACCAGCTCAGAGTTCCTTAGATGGGCATGAAGCCAGTTTCAACACGACTTCAGAGGTGTATACTGGCAGGGGGAAGGTTCAGAAGGTTAAAACACATACACACACACACACACACACACACAAACAACCCCACACACGTGAAACAGATTACATAACTACAAAGATAAAGAAATGGTTATATTATCACTCTGTGAAACACTTTAGTAGCCTCAGAAACCTCCCCCCATGCCTTTCACCACTCCGCCTTTTGCTCTCTGTGACCTCTCTCCTCTTCCTGGCCATGCGAGAAGGTGCTTTATTTACCGTTTCGTCATGCCAGAGAACAGAGGACAAACCCTGGGATGTAAAGGGGCACTTGCAATGTATCCTTAGCCAAGAAAAGGTACAAAAACCAGCAGATCACGTGATCCAAAGAGATTTTTAATGTTGTTTTCTCTACTTTTTTTCTTGTGTAAGTGGGACATAAAAGAAAGGGGGGGAGGGGCATAAGGGGATGTGGTTTTGGTGACAGTGGTTTTTGAGAAAGCCCCGCCCCTTGGCCCCTGATTGACAAGCCTGTATTGAACCTCAGGGACAACTTTCTAGAGGTGAAGAAATCAAATCTGTTTCTCTTTGTTCTGTACTCGAATTGAAAGGAAAACAATGATATATATATAGAAATAGAAATAAATCGCTGTAGCCTCTTTCTGCCATTTTATTATGCATCTACGCCTTTATTTTATTGCCGCCTAAGCTGTGCCTTCGTGTCCGCAAGCGAAAAATCGTTTACTAGCTCCAAAACACTTTTGCCAAAGTTAACGGGAAAGTTTGGTTTTTTTAGATTTATTTATACTATATATTGCAAACAGTACTTTAAATGCCAATTACAGTGCAATCTTCATTTATTTATTTTGAAAGAAAGTAAGAAACAAGTGTAGTTGTGGACTATTTTTTTCTCTTTTGTGGCATTTTTTTTTTTTTTTTTTTTTTTTTTTTTTGTGTATTCCGGTGTGTATGATCGCGAGTGTGCTGTAGATTTAATATCAATCATCTTTTTTTGCCGGGAACACGTAGCAAATGCTGCGTTTCAGTTTCGTGTGTAGGTGTGTAGCAGGGCTTGCGTACGGATCTACGTTGCTAAATAGTGCTACAAAGCTTCTTTTATCTCTCCCAGCAGACGTTTGTCCATGTCATAACTTTAATACTGTTTGCGTATTCAAAGGGTTCCGTGATGAATCCTTCGTGACACTAGAGTATCCTTGTTCTTGAAAAAAAAAAAAACAGGAAAATGTTGACTTGATCTGTGATTTTACACTTTTTTATCGATGAAATTGGGCCATTTGTTCCCTGAAAACCCTTGGAGATGAAGGTTTTCACACTAATAGGTCAAACTAACAGACTTTGTTTTGAGGGAAGTGTTTTATTTCTCTTTTCCAGACATGATTTAGTGAATTGATCCAGTATTTTTGCTAAGAAATTCTATGGAGACTTTATAGACGACTAACACGTGAAGCACTTTGTCATGTGGAGCTTTTGGAGGTTTAGGCTGATCGAACTGTTGGAAAAAAATAAGCATTGCTAGTGTATTGGGATCATGCTTATCAGTGCAGTATGAGTTTTTACATGTTAAACTGGCCCTTAAGTAGATATATAGGGTGTTTTTTTCACACAGGTAGACAATAAATACCCCAAGTGCTTTTATTAACCCACTTTTTTGTTGGTTTGATATCAGCGAGAAATCTTGACAGCCTGATTTCAGCTTTTGTATTTTTGTATTCTGAATTTTGTTCTATCCTGATTTATTTTTGTTAATTCATTACATCTTGATTGTCAATTTGACAGACCTTTGGAGACCGATCCACTCCCAAAGCAGTCCCAGATAAATGTAAAGAACCCTAAATGTATTCAATTTTTTTCCAAAAAAAAAGTGTATTTTTACCTCATAGTTTGACAAATGAACATTCCAAGATTGTCATGATTTTTAATTAAGAATCGTACTTTTGGTATTGTGAATGTTAGACGGTTTCATATGCATTCTATAAAAGAAACTGCCATATCAATTTTAATGTATAGATTTTTTTTAATACTACCCTATGTATGTAAGACTTAACTGTAACTGTAGCGCATATGTAATATATTTATACTCAATAAATGTTTTAATTTTTTCGGACTTTTGGACATACTGTATTTACTGTCGGTAAAAATAAACATGAATAAATTGAAAAAGTGGGATGGATGTGTTAATTGACTGATTAGTCAAAAGGTATAATTTGTGCGCTGATTTTTCATAAGGGAACCTACAAGTTAACTGATTAATCAAAAATTTTCGCTGTGTCTAATAAAAACATACAGGCTGTGTGCTAGCCGATTAATCGAAAAGTATGACACATGTTAACCAATTAATCAACATGTAAATGGTGTGCTCATCAGTGAACTGAAGGTCAGAAATTCTGTTCTAACCAATTAATCAAGTGTAAGTGTAATGTGTGAATGTGTGCTGATCAGTTAATCAAAAGTATAACCTGGGCTAACCGATTAATCGAAAAGGATAAATGTGTGCTAATCCATAAGTTGAAAGGTATAAACTCTACTCTTACCAATTAATCGAAAAGTAAAAACTTATCGATTAATTGAAAAGTATAAACTGGGCTAACTGATTAATCAGAAAGTATTGTGAATTTAAAGGTAAAAACGTAATGCTAACCAGTTACTTGAAAAGTGTAAATGTGTGCTGATCAGTTAACTGCAGTACAAACTGTTCTAACTGATTGATCAAAAAGTATAAATGTGGTCCAATCCATAAATCGAAAAGTCTAAACTCTGTTTTAACAGATTAATTTTAAAGTATAAATTAATCTGTTAGAACCAATTACTCAAAAAGTACAAATGTGTGCCGATCAGATAATCGAAAATTATAAACTGTGCCAACCAATTAATCCAGCAGCATAAATGTGGGCTGATCCATAAGTCAAAAGGTATACATTCTTTTTTAAAACCGATTATTCAAAAAGTATATACATGTGCTAATTGGTTAATTGAAAAGTGTAAACTGTGCTAACTGATCGAAAAGTATAATGTGTGCTGATGCAGTTGAATGGTTTAAACTCTGTTCTAATAGATTCATTTAAAAGTATAAATGTGGGCTGATCCATAAGTTGAAAGATCTAAACTTTATTCTAAATGATTACTGAAAAAGTATACGTTTGCCTATCAGTGAATCAAAGGTACAACGTCCTAACTGATTAATCGAATGCCTGAACACATGACTGAAACAGTCAACCTAATGTTTAGAATTTTTATGGGAGGTTATGAAGTCATCGTTTACTCTGGGGGTCTTAGTTTTAAACTAATCCCCCTGTGGGGAGGCTGTACTTTAGCCTGACTAGCTCTTACTGTGAGTTTTTTATCTGCTGTAATATAAACTCTGCTGTATTATAGAACCACAAAGAGGAGATTAAAAACACACACGCCGTAGTTATCAAACACACGTATGATGGCAAAACAAGAGAGAGGGAGAATCTGGAGAAATTTCTGTCCGATTGCTGTGATAATTCACAGATAGCGTTGCTATGGTGACACAAGAGGATGCTTTACTTGTTTAGCTGTACAAAAATCCTGTAAAAAACCTGGATCCTGTTTTTGTGTGTAACTCATGTTATCTGCAATAATTAAATTTACTTGTGTGCGTCACCTTCTGGAAGATATGCCCTCAGGGACTAAAAACTGACAACAAAGGTAATAGCAAAGACATACGCAGGTTGGTGATGGAACATTGGTGGGAGGACATGGGAGCATAATCATGCATATTCATAGCTAATCTTCGAGAAGTTAAAAGCAGAAGCCAACAGGCCATTTCTAAGAGTCAACAGACTTATTTAATGATGGATTGTTCCATATAGATGACTTTTTAAAGCTTTAAATTACACTTCTAAGGGCACTTTACATTCCAGCAGCGTCCCCTGCAGACCTATAAACTCTCCATCATCAAACGCTGGACTGGCGCAATAATCAATACCCCCATAATGTTTTACTCTGTGGTTTCTTCTCATCTGCAGATGGAGATTTAGCTGCAGTTCACTTCCGTCTGCCTGTAAATCAAAGCTCAATTTCTCTGAGGAACAGCATCACTCCCGCTTAAATGGGGGATCCAGTCAGGGCCGCTGCGTCGGACCGTTTATTTTGTTCACCAAATTTACACTGATTTCTTATTGCTTCTCTCAGACTGTGAAGTTTTATTGGCTCCCTGAATCCACTACGGCATCCAACATCCTTTGTCACATCCAGTTTACTTTATTTTTACTCCTGCAGAGTGTTTTTTTCAGCTGCCATCAACCCAAAGCAAGCTTTTCAGACATGCAAATCCAGACCAAAAGCAGCGCATCACTTTAAAAGTGAGGCATAAATGTCTAGGCGGTGGGGTATAAGCTATGCTAGAGTCAGATTGCATTTATATAAATCGAGCCGTAAGGTCAAGTCAAGTAGGTTTATTATCATTTCAACCATATACACAGTGCACAGTGAAATTACGCAAGTTCAATTCAGGGGTGTGAGGGTGTGTGTAGATACAGTTTATGATTCAGTTCAGAGTGGAATGAAATGAAATTAATCCTCACTATGTCTATTATAAATCTGCACAGACTCAAGCTCAGAGATTCCAGTATATCATCCCAGTGTTCTTCCCCCTTTGGGGGCACAAGAGCTGCTTTCTTCCTCCAAATTAAGGTCAGAGCTCTCAAAACAATGAACAGACCATTTATTTGACAAAATAGTGCAATTACACTGCATTCTCCTCATATAACTTCTATGAGAATATATAATGAAAATAGGCGAAGTCAAATTATTTTATAGCACATTATCATGATAAAATACGTAAATGTTCAACAAGTGGTAAATAAGCGTTAAACAAGCAAAATCCATATAAAAAGAAAAAATCTTGTAATGTCCCAGCCAGCGGCCGCAAGAGCCTGCTATTGTTTTAGTTTTATATTTGGGACTTTTATTTTGAAAAGATGTATGTTCATGTCAATCTTCACGCTCTTGGCCAGCTGTCTTGTGTTTTGTGTTAAGTAATTGTCTGTGGTGATTGGTTTAGTTTTAAGTCCTGTGTATATTCAAGATGTCTTTGTTCATTCCCTTGTGTCGGACACCCCTCACACTTAACCTCTCTCTACCCGTCCCTCATGTGTCGTCTGTTTTAAGTATACCTTGTGTTTTGGGCCCTCGTGCCTCTTTGAGTCGTGTATGTTCGAGTTTGTGTTTTGTTAATAAAAACCCAACAATCGAAACCTGCGTCTGCGCCTCGCTCACCACCCCAGACACCCCAGACGTGACAAATCTGCATAAAAGAATAAAAGTAAGATTATAAACGTTAAAAAAACATTTTTAAGTTTTTAAATATACATGGAGTGAAATTTGCACCTGAGTCGACCGTTGAATTAAAGGTATTGAATCATTAAAATAAAAAAAGATAAATATATAATATATTTCTAGAATAATTTTATATAATATAATAAGAGGTAATATATTGAGACACGTTTGCATTTTTTACAAGCGTTCTAAAGATAAAAGTAAAGGGAGCAGATAAAACTGCACACATAGTGTAAAAGACTAAGTGGAGATTTTCTACTCTGGACTAATTTCTGATTGGTCACACCTCTTAGTTTCTTCAAACAGTTGATCAGGTGTCCTCCTTCTTGTTTGGAAGGAAAACCCACACCCACACCAGCCCTCTGTGGATAAGATCTGACACCCCTTCTTAGGAGCTTTAGCCTCCAAACAGTTTGTTAATCAATCATTATTATAGATTAATCATAATTGTGAGAGATGTGACCAATTAGAAAGATGTCCAAAGTAGAAAAATCACCACTTTTAGTCTTATCAATCGTGTGAACTCATACTGTGTACTTATATCTACTCTCTGTATTTTTATACAGCTCACTTACATGACCTTTTTGTTTAACTTATCATTTAACTACTTTTAAATCTTACTGTTATTTTATACAGATTTTTACTTGTTCAACTTCTATGTTTTTTAATTTATCTCTGTGAATGGCTGCGGTGTATGATAATGTGCTATAAAATAAATTTGCCTCGCCTGTTTTGTGGGTACTTGTTGCTTTGGACAATCAAAACAATCAGGCATCGCATTCATAACCATTTAATATACTTACTTTCTGTGAGGGAGTTTTTAGAAGCAGACGTCTGCTTCCGTTCACCTCCACTTTGAACAAGTCCAATTTGGTAAGTTTCATTAGAACTGCGTGTTTTACACCAAACCCACTTTAAATGGCTCTATTTACATGTTAAACAATTATGCCGGAAATCAGTCCATTTCCCCTGAATATGGTGTGAAACTTTGTTTCCACTCTGCTTGTCTTTCTCTCAGTCCTCTAATTCAAATTCCTGGAGAAGCTGAAGTTGCCTGCTCTTTGACTTTCATGCTCGACTCGTGATAGATTGTAAGTGCCACCGGCTCTTCTTCAGCTTCCACATCCAATTCTCAAAGCGATGAAGATGTTTCCTAATTTTAATCATTCTTTTTTTTTTTTGCATACCGTGGTCACCTGAGGTCAGGTGTGGACCTGTCAGTGCGGGTAATGGAGCAGGAATAATGAGCTTTAGGGCAGAGCGGAGGATGAGGCCATGGCTGAGGTGAGTTACTACACGGCTTTATGTCTCAAGGTTTATAGTTCTGCCATTACAGGAGGGAGCCGGCAGTGATAAAAGTCAAACATATTCAAGAACTCGGAGGAGCTGCTGGGAAACAGCACCTTCTGGCTCAGAGATGATGAGATAAGAGGGTCAGCGGTCAGTCCTAACTGGCGCTGGATGCATTCAGACCAAGGATGGTCCAGTTGAGCATCAAAGTAGGAGCTAAACTGCTGTAGGCCGAATGGGTGGGGCTAAACTGCTGTAGGATGAATAAGCAGTCATATCTAAATCAGTTGATAGTTGTGGCATTTCAGACATAATAAATTCAACTTAATTTCAATGACTGGACTCTGGAGTGAACATTTTGAAGCTTTAATAATCTAATCTAAAAGAAGGGTGTAACTGCAAACTGGGATTTATTAACAAGAAACAGAAAAGAAGATGATGAATGAGAACTAAACAGAACTTGGAACCAACATGGGGAAATAACTAAGAATAAGACCAAACAAAACAAAACAAGACAAAGTAAAACAGAACAGAGATTAACAAGGATGGACCAGGGGTGAACAGAAACACCCAGAGACCAAAAAACAGACAGAGAAACACAGAGGCAAAATAGAGTGGCAGAACAAACATGAGTCAAGAAAATGGAGGCAAAAATTAGACTGAAAAATAGACTTATCGCAGGGGTTATGTTCCAAGAGCATCCGCGTATAGTGAGCTTAATACATTACCCTAATCTAAAAGAACAGTGTACACTGAACTCTTGCAGTGCTACAATGTGAATACCGATGTTACCCCTGTATAGACTGTACGGTAATCAGTGCACAGACGTTTTCTTTGGTATCAGCAGGTAAATACAGTAATAATATAATTTAATTTACCATAATAAACATACAGGGCTTTAAGAAGAACAAAACGGAAAATACAAGAACACTCGAGACGCTCCACAGGGAAATTCTGGACTGCAGCTGTATCAAAGGGCAGCAGTCAATCAGCAGCAAGGAGAAACAAATAACGTTCTCGGATTGGCTACTTTCAAACCTCCCAAGTACAGCAGTATTTCACTATTCCCAGATGCACATACTTTGTGTTCTCTGGACAGTAACAAAACATTTATAGTAATTTTTTTATATGGAAATGTAGCTGAATTTACATCAATATTTATGTTACAAAATTAGTAAATTACATTTTTCCTAATAATTTAGCACTGCATAATGCATAAAAAATTATAAATTGCCACAAAAAAAGCTGTGACATCCAGGCCTCATCCACATGGAAAACACTAAGGAGGAAAACCATGTGGAAACACTAAGGAGGAGGCAAGACAAGGGTGGAGACTAATCTCAAAAGAACAACTAACTCACATGGCAGACAGACACATGGTGGTGTAAACAAAAACAAAGACACATGGAACAGGGAGTACTTAAACAAGGACATAGACAAGAAAATGGGAGAAGACAGGAGAACATTACAAAAGGCTAAGAGACAGGGTGAAGACAGGGTGAATGTTACATAAGGAAAATTCAGTTTTCCATCATAGTGGTCCTTTATCATTATTCATAATTTCACACCTATAGTCCCTGTAGTAGCAATGAATGTGTGACAGTGTAATTTACTATTTCACTTTTGTTTTAAAGGCTTGATTAATCTAATGATTAGATTATGATTAGAACTAATGATTAGAACTAATGATGCATCAGAGCGAAAGGCTCAGTGAGTCAAATATTGCATTAAACTAGCATTGAAAAATGTTTCTGATGTTGATTACATTGTTTTCATTCACTTGCGTCACAGGTAACGTAAATCCAGGCCTGGAGTATCAGATTATTAGAGCTCAGCACACTGACATATTTTTAAAATCCTGTTATCGATAATCAGTAAATTGTTAAATAAAATACTATGTGGCAATAAAATGTCTAGAACCATGTCGGCAAGACCTTACTTCACAGTTTAGTAATAAGTGGGTAAGAATATGGTAACATTATGGTAAAAGGTTGCATTTATCCATAAATATTACTTTCCTGAATGTTGCTAAATTAGAAATCTGTACTCCAGCGTCTTTCTCTCTCACATAAAACTCCCCTGTTCCTGCATCTTCATACACTAAAATTTGGCATTGCTCTTGTGTAATGTAAATAGAGATTATTTTTATGCAATTAAAGTAATGATTACTTACTCTGATAAGGAGTTTATGCCATCATGGTTAAAAATCTGCATGCTGCGTCAGAACTGCAAGTGGCTTTTATAGCTTCACCTCGGTCGTCAGGACACAACACTGATTTATAACTAGTCATTTTGCTGTCACCTCTCTTTCTCTCTCACATACACACACACAGTCTGATATCATGCTGTAACTTGTGATGTCAGCGGGTCTTTAATGCCAGTTGAAAAACGTGATCAAACTGATTAGTCAATTTATGTGCGTATCAGCATTTTCGTGAAAAATTCCCCCAAGCCTACAACCCCACCACCACCACTGGCAGCATCCCAAATGTAGTCAGTCTAAACACGTTCGTTAAAAGTGTTTCTTTAGCTGCCTGGCTATTATAGCTTACGGGCAAAGGAAGCTTACAGTATGTACACCAATTAGCATCATATCTAAAACATCAAACACTCTCCACGTGGAGGTGTTCTGCAATGCTTAAGTGGTTTCCAAAGCTGTGTGGTACACTAAAACCTACTGACATGGATTCAAGTATGGAGAAATGTAAGGTTAACATACTTAAATCCATGATGAATTGGTGTCAAACTGTCAGTTTCCAGATGCTGTACAGAAGAAAAATGTCTCTGAGGTGCAAGCCCAAATCAAGTCTTAATAAAGGTATCAGGTTGGAACATGATGATCCTGAATCTTCACTAGGAAATCTATCCAGAAGGAAAATGATGGCCCTGAATCTACATTAGCAAATCCATCTAGGACAAACATGACAGTCCTGAATCTACATTAGCAAATACATTCTAGGGAACTGTTCCGTTTCCAGGGTTTGATTTATTGAGACAAATGCATGTAGTTCAATACAACTAAATGCACTCTGTAACTAGAGGTTTTGTACACAACATGTACTGAAGAAAAATGTGCAAAAGGTCACAGAAATGTATGATTACACCACACTTAGGTTTACAAGTTTTCATTTATGTACATCATTATGTACAGAATTATAGCTTACATGAAACAAACATCTCGGTATTTACATTCACCAACACAAACACTGCCTGCTGTAATTTCAGTGGTTTTATGGAGCACAAATGAAAAGGTTTTCAAGACGAAAAATCTTCAGTGCATAGACTTTTCTTACCACAAAAACTGGACTGTAAGCGGGAGTTATTTTGCCATGCGCAGACCAAGGCTTCCACTTCTGTTTATTAATGATACATCAAATAAAGCCTTGTGCTCCTTTTGTGGTATCTCTGAAGCCATGACAGGAGCCCTGAGCATACATTTTACACACATGTACAAATTACTGACCCACACACACACATTCAGCCACACATACAAAGATGATTTTTTCAGTAGAACCAGTTTCACTGTTGTTCATTAGAAAACGGTTCAACCAGTGGTCAGTGTGCGTCTCCTGCACCTCCCTGAACCGCTTGAAAATTTGTCAGTCTGTTTATGTATATTGATTGACTTTGATTTAATAGTCCATATTTGTTTATAATATTGAAAGTTTGACCATTGTTAGCAGTCATGTAGCCAGAGATTTACACAAGTTGTTTCATGCAAGTCCGGGTCGAGTTTCAAGTCTCAGGTGTGCAGGTCAGAGTCGAATTTCAAGTCTTTGGATTTGGACTCCGAGTCCCGTCTTGAGTCTCTGAAGTCTGAGGATTGTGAGTCTGAGTAGAGTCTCAAGTCTTTAAGGTGCTAGTCTGAGTCGAGTCTCAAGTCTCTGGGGCGCGAATATGAGAAGAGTCTCAAGTCTTTAACATGCTAGTCTGAGTAAAGTCTAAAGGCTTTAAGGTGCTAATCCGAGACTTGAGTCTTGAGTCTCTGGGGTGTGGGTTGGTTCTTGAGTCTCTGGGCTGGGAGTCCAACTTGAGTCTCAAGTCCCTAAGGTGTAAACCCTAGTCAAGTCTCAAGTCGCTGGAATGTAAGTCTGAGTCAAGAAAGGCTATCCAGTAGGAGCATTAATATTTCTATCCAGGATGAAGATGGGTCAATATATGCAGTTGATTCCAGGGGAAGGGACTACTCCTGGACTACTGCCTTATTATTACATATACATAATGATAACATCAGACAACACTGATCCAGAATGATGTTCTACATGAAGAAATCATGTTCACCCCATCAGACACATACATGCTGGGCTATTCTTTTCAAGGAGGTGATGACATTTTATATTTGAGGCCACAGTTTGCATGAAGCACAGCACCTTCGCTTGTCCTCATAAGGAACGAAGGGATGCTGCAGTATCTACAGTGCTCATTTTGTCCTCCAGATTAGTATGTAATTTAAGGCAACTGATGTTCTCTCATTTCCTCTGCCTCACCTGACGTCATTCAAACAAGGTTGGTAATGAAAAGCAGTGCTCCTCTTCGGTCCTCCCTGATCTTCAGTGTTCAGCGTTTGATGTTTGTTGCTTCTTCATTGACCTGAGGTCGCCATCCAGTGTTCAGCATTAATCTGATAAGATTAGCCGAACAGTTTTTTTTTTGTCTCCAAATCACCATGCATCCAAAGTGTGACGGGTCAGTGTTGTGCTCACTACGTTTCTATGGATTTTACAGAAGGCAAATGAGACCAGGGACGCAGGAAGTGTGGCTGCTGAGGCTGCTGGTATGCCCCCTACTGCCAGGACAGTTTAGCTGCAACTAGTTAAAATAATGATAATAATAATTATGATAATAAAAAAATAAATAAATAAATAAAGTACTTTGAATGTAGAACAAACCTTTGTGTGCGTGTTTAATTAGCTTATTTCATTTGTTGTCATTTGGTTTCCACCCATTCTGGTTTCCAACAATACTGACTACACAATCAGACGAGAGAGAACAGACAGCTAGCTGAACGAGAACAGATGAACATACTAATATCAGCCCCACACAAGCTGTTCATACCAAACAGTTAGCTACCATTAGCTTTAAAACAGATAGCCAACGTTAGCTCCACGACATAGCAAGTCCTACTGAGAGCAGAGTGATTCTCCAACTCAGCTAGTTAACATTAGCAATCTCAAAGCACTTTACACTGGACCACTAGTACAACAACTGGAGTTTAAAAAGTACGTAGCCTGGGTCGCCCTAAAATTTTGTGTTCACTGAACTCTAAATCAGCCAGCTAACGTTAGCCACCTTTTCCTAGTGAAAAAGAACAGACGATCCTCAAGCAGCTGTTCCTTTCACAACTGCTAGCTATCATTAGCCCTGCAACATAATGTCGGGCTACTCCCACTGGTAGACAGCGACATGGTGTTTCCAATAGCCTTCCAGCAGCTGTTTTTTCATCTGTAGCTACAGATCCAGGGATTCCCAGCACAGCTGCCGGTCCACTCTCTCAGCCTTTCCAAACGAAGGATTAAATTTAATTTGGCGTAGTTTTAGTGTATCTGTATATGCTGCTAGCTAGTTTAAGCTCAACTGAAAATGCGTTCCCGTACCCCGGAATGAAAGCGTGAGGGTGTTTGTGTGTGCTGCTGTCACAGGCTGACAGTGGATTCGTTGAGTCCTGGGCAGCTTTCGGCATTCACAACGGACGCGCTCCTGCGCTGGCGGCTGTGGATTCCGAGGAGGTGACACACGGCCGCCCTATATTTGTCAGACATGATGTTGTAGAGGATGGGGTTGATGGCGGCACTCAGGTAAAAGAGCACGAAGGACACGAGGCTGCAGTACTGGCTGATCAGAGACATGATGGGGGAGCCCGCGGCCGACGAGGCCGAGATCAGGAAGCGGACAACATGGAAGGGAAGCCAGCAGAGCACGAAGGCCAACACCACCACAGCTACAGAGGGACAAGAACAGGAGCGGTCAGGAACAGGATTTCACTTGGTTAAAAAGAATCAGACTCACAAAACTCTGTTGATCCTGGATTACGTTGATTATGTTATGACTGCACAGAGACAAGAACAATATAATATCAAAAGTAAAGGTCAAATAAAATAAAAAATAATACATGACTGTCAAAATGTTTGTCTTTGTTACTCCGATGCTCTCCTCTCTCACTGTTTCTGTCCCACTGTTTTCTTTCTCACTTTTTCTTATCTCGCTCTCTCTCTCTCTCACTCACACTCTCTATCTCATCCATTTTCTCTCTTTCACTCTCTCTCTCCCTTTCTCACTGTTTCTGTCTTCTCTCTCACTTACTCTCCCACCCAGTTTCCTTCATTCACTCTTTGTTTCTCTCTTTCTCTCACACACACTGTCTCATTCATTTTCTCTCTCTTTCACGCTTTCTCTCTTCCTCCAGTTCACTCTCACTCAGTTCCTTTCATTCTATCTCTATGTCTCTCTTTGTTCTGATATTCGGCTACACTGTAAATAAGCATCACCCTTAGTATAACTTAGTATTAGTTAATGGATTGATTGATTAACTGATATATTGACTGACTGATTCTCACACACACACACACACACACAGACACACACATTTACATTACTTCAAGAAACAGAAATAACACCAAACACCAAGAAGTTAAACACTGTCTGTGTTTTCTGTCCTCTCTCTCTCTCTCTCTCTCTCTCTCTCTCTCTCTCACCCAGTAGTTTCACGCTCTGTCTGTGGTTTCTGTCTCTCGCGGAGCTGCGTGCGTCGGTCGCGCGGCGGCTCCTGCTGAGTTTCCTGCCGATCAGTGTGTAGAGAACGCAGAGGCAGAGCGCGGGCAGCGCCACGAGCGCGCCGTTCACGCACATGACGGCGGAGAGGAGCCCGGACTGGACCGCGTGGCGCGTGGCCGTGCACTCCGCCGCGCTCGCGCTCTGGTCCCAGGTCCAGTTTCCGAGCCAGCCCTCGGTATCGGTGTCGTTGTCCGGCTCGCGCCTCTCGTGGCGCTCGTGCTCCACGCCGACCAGCGCGAGCACGGGTCCCGCGCTGCACGCGCTCACAGCCCACAGCGCGAGGATGACGGCGCGCACGCGGCGGCGCGTCACGGCCACCTTGACGCGCAGAGGGAAGCGCACGGCCAGGTAGCGGTGCACGCTCAGGGCCGCGATGCTCAGGGCCGTGCAGTGCGTGCAGCATTCGCTCACGAAGTGGAACAGCTTGCAGACGGCGCCCCCCAGCGGCCAGGGTCGATAGCGCCACACGCGCTGCAGGTCCAGCGGCATGCACGCGAACACCAGCAGGTCCGACAGCGCCATGCTGCGCAGGTACAGGTTGGTGGTCGTGCGCATGTCCCGGTAGCGGCTCACCACCACGATGGTCGTCAGGTTCCCCGCGACCCCCGCCACGAAAAGCACGGAGCACGCGGCCGTCACGGCCACCAGCGCGGGCAGCGGGAAGAGTGCGAGCGGCGGCGGGGGCGGCTGCGGCTGGTGCGCGCCGGAGACCCCGCAGCGCGCGCAGTCCGAGCGGTTAGAGCCCACGGGCATCTCGGCTGCTGCTGCTTCGGCTCGAGCTCCTCAGCCAGACTGTGAAGGGAGGGGTGGAGCACGAGCTCCCTCCGCTACACAGAATACGCCCCCTCATTCCCCCCCAAAAATTAATTGATTGATTAAAAACACGTCGCACGTGAGCAGGTTTGGAGATACAATCATTTTAGAAAGAGTGGAAAAGGGAAAACAGAGGAAAGGAGTGTAAAATAAAAAAGAGAAAGTAATAAAAGACAAAAACACAAAAGTTCACCCCTCACATTTTTCTGATTCTATTTAGCTCTTTACTATCCTTAAGTGTAATTGCATATATTATTATTTATACTGTTTTTTTACCTATTTTGCATTGTCTTTTTTCAGCGGTTTATTTGGTTTGATCACCATGTTTATCACCATGTTTTTCTTCTACATTCCGGCTGCTCCCTATTAGGGGTTGCCACAGCGGATTAAGTGTCTCCATTTTCTTCTGTCCTCTACATCTTCCTCTCTCACACCAACTGCCTGCATGTCCTCCCTCACCACCTCCATAAACCTCCTACTAGACCTTCCTATTCCCCTTCTCCCCTGCAGCTCCATCCTCAGCATCTTTCTCCCAGCATACTCAGAGTCTCTCCTCAGCATCCTCCTCCCAACACACTCAGAGTCTCTCCTCAGCATCCTCCTCCCAACACACTCA
>JBBIGA010129836.1:7079-37255 GCA_037576975.1 Alestes dentex | reverse complement strand
AAAAAATGCCAAAAAATGCCAAAAAATGCCTATTTTTATAATCTGAACGCTAAATATGTCCCCAAATATACTTCCAAAAACTTTAATTTCATTTTAAACTCAGCTTAATACATTACCCTTGACAAAATAAAGGTAAACAGTGTATACTAAACAACTGTCTCCCGCAATGCTAGAATGTAAAATACCGATGTTACCCCTGTATAGACTGTACTGTAATTCATGCAAGTGTTTTTTTTTGGTATGCATTGTTGTTTTCTTTGGTATAAGCAGGTAAATACAGTAATAATTCACAGTAATAAAAGTACAGAGCTTTAAAGAGAACAAAACGAAAAACATGAGAACATGCCGTGAAACACTCGAGATAGCTTCACGTGTTCTGATGCAGGAATGCTGGTCTGCGTCTGCCAGAGATGCATCACAGGGCAGCAGCCAATATACTGTTGCTTTGTGTTCTCTCGACAGTACCAAAAAATGTACACAGTTATATTTTATGTGGAAATTTGCCTGAATTTAAGTTAATATTTATGTTACAAAATCAGTAAATTATATTTTTCTTAATAATTTATTACTAAAATGCATGAAAAATGATATGTTGCCACAAAAAAGGATATTTGCAGTTTCTACGAATTTGTGGGGTTTTCTGCGAACAATTAGTAGTTCGGTTCTAAGAAAAAAATCCATTATAGCATTTTTCAAAATCATTCGTTTCGTACCTCCAACATTAAAAATGTTTTGCCCCATATGGTACGCGTTTTTAATTATTTTAAAACTCAATTATTATTTTTCTTTTTAAGGTTTTCCTTACCTGAGTGGTAGTAATTAGAGATCCAGTATGAAGTTAGTAAAAATAGGTACGCTTTTTCGCAGACTGAAAACTGCCTCGCATTTTACTTATGTGCATCCTACGCATGCGTACTTGCGAACCACTTATGTCAACCCCTGGATATGGTGGCATATCTTCAGTATGAGTGACCTAATAAAGTGGCAACTGAGTGTAGATTAATGTAGCAATTAACTGGCAAATCAGTATTTTTACTAAATAAAAATGTCACTAAATAAACAAAAGCTTGGTATAGAACATGGCAAACTCAACAACTCAGACCACATACAAAGCACAAGTTTTTTTTTCTTACCTTCTAACTCCAGATTGTTATTTCCCAAGTCACCATCTTGTACTGTGGAATAATGAAACCCTTCATGGCCTTCAATTCCTGAAAAAAAACAAAACAAAAAAAATGTTTACTAAATAGGTGCTTTAAAGCAGTGTTTTGGCTGCAGGAAATAAAACATGTATTGAGTAATTTCAAGACAAACCCACGTGACACGCATATTAAGATGTAGCACTGTCTGTCTTTCAGTAAAGTGCTGAGAGGTTGCATACTGTTCTCCCTTTCTGACAGGTTCATTAGTTCTCCAGTCCTGTCCAGCAAGTCCACACTCCCTGCAAAAAATAAGGCTGCACTCTTATCAAACTTTAAAGCACTTTCCTTCTTGTTTATCTGCTATTACATCCCTTGTCTGAAATAACAGTAGGTTAACAGGGTTAATTTGTATATTCATTCAGTATGTTGATTTTCATTTCTGTATTTAGTGTTCTGACATCTTTATGAAATAGCTGCATGGCTAATCAGCAATTCTGTACCAATGTTGTATAAACATAAATTACACCTTAGGAAGGTCTAAGGTGCTGCACTCATTATAAATGTAATTTATAAAAGCTGGTCTCCAATGATGCCTTAAATGGCGTAAATGATGCCACGTTACATTTATGGTGTTAGGAAAAATTCCAGCAAGATTGGAGAACTACGTCAGCAATGGAACAGAAACCTTTAGCAGCTAAAATGATGCTGAAAATATGTCGCTAAACAAAGATATTGAGAGGTTTATGTCTTAGACTTCTCTTTATTATTGCTGTCTAGGTAGGCAAAAATCCCATCAGACTCGTGTCTCCTTATCTGAACGTTAACTTAAGATTTATCTGGAGATCTTGGTAAAAAAGGATGTATACAACTGTATACAACTATCACATTTTTTAGAAGAACTATATGACGAACAAATGAATGATTATGGTTACACATGAAGCATAAACATGAGAATGATTATTCGGATAAGTGAAAACAAAAATGAGTATTTGAAGCCTTAAAAGTCTGTTCAGGCCAGCCCTAAATGGCAATAAATCTATCTAGTATATTGTATTAGAACATTAAAACCAGACTGTATTTCTATAATAAAAGTTTAAGAAATCAGACTATACCTTGAGGATCCAAACTGCACTTGTCTTTTAAACAATGGATGAAGTTTATAACACGGCAGTTTAAGTTGAATATCTCCATTCTTCCCTCTGATACAAGTACAGAAAAATAAATCCAGGTTGATGATAAAACGAAGAAAAGAATTCAATTTTAAAGTGAACTTTTCAAAAAGATGTTGCATGTGAGCTGCCGAGTCAGGCTCAGTTTTAATTATATATATGGACTTACCGCTAAGTGTTACAGTAACAAACATCCTTTCTGAATTGGTTAGAGAAACGCCTTCTAGTTGACTCTACAGCTGTTGTGTCTTCTGTTCTGTACAGAAATATTCATACAAAAATATTTACAGAAAATACAAAAGAATACATAAAAGTATTCACAGAAGACTGCAGTAATCAGTGTTGTGTCCAGTGGTCACAAGAAGTACTAAAACACTAAATAACTGCATACTACAGCCACATGCAGTGACAAAAGAGAATACCAAAGGCTTTGTGTGGGCACACAATTAACACACCATTGAAATGTCTGTCTCCATGGAGTCAGTACACAGAAAGACAAGTCTTGAAACTACTTCGTGTAATAATGGAGAACTCTCCCTGTTTTCTTGCTATGAAGTGTGATTCTACAGATTTCATCTACAACAATAAAATCATCTTAGAAATCTTTTCCTTCTTCTACATATTTTCAATATTGAAACAAACATCGAAAATACAGTTACAAATTGATTTATCACAATATGTTAGTAATAATAAAGTAATAATCAAATAATAAACAGTAAATTGGCCCCTAAGAGTCAAGCATGAACACAACATAGCACAACATACAGTGTGGACAATGTGAAATTCTTTCTCTCCATTTAACCCATTCAGTGGGCAGTGGGCAGCCATTAACAGGGGGGCGCCCAGGGAGCAGTGGGTGGTTGTGGTACATTGCTCAAGGGTACCTCAGTGGTGCCACTAGCAGTCCTGGGACCCACAGCCCTCCCTAACCACTAGGCCACCAGCTGCCCAAAACATTTTACATGCAATATGAGACAGTTGTCAGCATTATTTTTTACACAAAATATGTCCCATAGTTTTGGCGTCATTTCCACCAAACCAATGCAGTTAAAAAGTCTTGTCAGAACATTGTTTAAGTGTGGAAACAGACTATGAATATTAATCTGAAAGGGAGAACATGTACAGTTTTGCTATTACATCTTCATGGCAGTTTTGCAGGAGGACAGATTTCAAGCTACATGCCACTTTTTCTACAAAATACTGTAGAATATTTAGAAAATGACACATATGCTGATAGACCAAAATTAGGCCCATTTGAAAACACACCCCTAAATATCTTTAACAGCCCTCTGTAAAATTAATGTCACTTTTTAATATTAATATAATGTATTTGCATGCATACTCTCACCTGCACTACTATGATTGAGCTTTGCTTAAAGACCTACAATTTCTGTCAGACACAAAGACTACCCCCATCCCAAACTTTAATGATTTAATGGTTCAGCAGTGTACATTAAGCACATCTTCAATACTTTACACCCTTGTAATTCAGAAGTATCGGTACTAAATGTACCAACAGTAGAATTATTTTCCTCTGGGTGCAATAGAAGAGATTTTTAAGGATGTCATTATTTTTTCCCATGTGGGAAAAAGGTTTAGAAGTGGGGTTTCTCATATGGGGGTATCAGCTACGAAATGATGACACAACTTCAGTTTTTCAAAGAGGGGTTGTATCTAAAAAAAAATGCCGTGGTTTCTTAGTTAAAGGTGATGTTATATGCTTAAATCTCAAATGTATTCTTTCATTTCAAATGTATTTGAAGCACAGAGTTAAAACAATGAATACTGCATCACTGTTAGTCATTGACCTTTTATAATACTCAACCCTGAGGGACAAATGTATGCTTGAGCATGAGTGCATAAGAAGCTCTCACCATCTCTTGAGATACACTGGTGCAACCCTCTGTAACCTGAAACCATTTGGGACATTAGAAAATGGATGGGAAAACTAGTAAGTATGGGCTCATAGGACCCCATAGTGTGCGACAGAACACAAATCTCAAGAGAAAGATTCTCTTGGGATAGTTTACTATTTTCTCTACCCCTGAAAGAAAGTCACAGTGAAGCACAGAATGTTTACTTCAGTTTATGTGCTTCTAAAGCTCCCTTATGTGGCTGCAGTTGGTGGCACCTGGGATGCTAAATGTGGTCTAGTGATGTTGATATTCTTACATTTATTAACCTCTTACATGTATTTAGCTCTATTGTCTGCAGGATGTTCTTCTGTTATGCAAAATGCCCTTAAGGAACCCATGTTATACTTATAATTAAATGCAGTTCATGCGTAATCCAAACCAAATGAATCTTTAAGGCAAAGCAAAGAGCATACACTGTGATTTTATTGTATGTTAACAACTGTACTACAAAATAACAAAAAAAAAAAAAACAACACACAAAAAACCTAAAAGGTTTGTCTTTATAGAAAACAGAGACAACAAGAACAACACATTTAAGTCAACCAAGTCAAACTGGTTAAAAAATATTGTAATTACACTAGTATAAAACAGTTTTGTGTTGTGTTTCAGAACCCATTACAATCTTGTACAGCTTGTTGATATAGTGAAATTATAATTTTACTATAATTTAAGGGTGTTATGTCATCTAACAGCATGACTGAGTGAGTGTAACTAGTTTAAACTTTGGACTTGAAATTCAATCATGACAGTCTCAAAAACATTTTCTACATAAAGGTTACATAAATATAAGCTTGTCTGGTTTCAACACACCTGAAATCTGTAAAAGGTTTGCAGCAAAAGAAATGATCGTGAAAACCACATCTCAAAGTTTTTCAGTAAGGAAGTGAGTGATGTGTTGATAAAGTGCTGAATTTCATCCCTCCCTTGTCTTTTCTCCAGTACTGCACATGCCCTGCTGGTGTTGCATGTCTATGCCTTAAAGAATATATAATGCAGGTTGGTATCTATTGCTGGCACCTGGCTGGGATACTCTAGGAGTGTTGCTATTCAATGTTCGGTTCATTGACAGCTGCTCACTGTGCTGCCAGCTTCAGTGTAGAGGACAAGGCTGCTGATCTTCATGCTGAACGAATCTGTCATGCTGGTATGAGCTGAGGCCTGACTGCTTCCAGTGCTCAATAAAGGATGTCGTCGACCTAAGATGTGATGGCGCACAATCTTTCGGAAGGTATGCCGGAACTCCCGGATGCGGTAAGCATAGATGAAAGGGTTAACCACAGAATTAGCATGAGAGAGGATTATAGCCAGGTACATAATCCAGAGAGCTGGTCGCTCACACTGAGGACAAAAGAGAGTAAAGCAGTTGATAATGTGCAGCGGCAGCCAGCAGACTGCAAACAGTCCAACTATGATGGCTAGAGACTTGGCTGCCTGGACCTCCTTCTGCAGGGTGGAGCGCGACTTGAGCTCACATGGCATGGCTTTCAGCTCAATGCACTTGAGCTGGCGGCGGGCAGCCATGAAGATGCACAGGTATATGGCGAGCATGAGGAGCAAGGGCACTAATACACAGGCAAAGAAGTTAAAGTAGACCATGTAATCCATGACCACCACTTCCTCAAACAGACATGGCATCATGCCAGGAGAGCAGCTATTGTTGAAACACTCCACTGTTTGGGCCTTGTGCCAGCCCAGCATAGGTGTCAGCCCAATTATGATAGACAGAATCCAGCAGATGGCAATAATACCTTTGGCACGTTGTCCAGTCACCAAGCTGTTATACCTGAGAGAGAGAGAGAGAGAGAGAGAGAGAGAGAGAGAGAGAGAGAGAGTTTAGCTTAATACAAAAAACAGTTTGATTGAGAATCAGCAAGTGTGAGACTCATTAATACTTCTAAACTAACATGCTCATTCTTTGTCTCATTTTCAGGTATTATTTTTCTATTAGAGAAACTGACTGACACAGATTTCCTTACAATGGTGGTGGTAAGAACCAAAGGTTTAGAAATGACAAAATGCACAAACTTTCCTTTTTATATTTAATGTTGATAATATAGCAGTAAATCCAAAAAATATACTTGTCTGTCTTAAGACCAAAATCTTATCTCAAAACTATGTTTCAGACAGCAATGATGACTCCTGTGATGCATCTTTTAGAAGGATCGAATGCTTTGGATGTCCAGTTCCTTATCACCACCACTGTGAACAAATCTGATTGTTTATGTTTTGGGCAACCTCTGAAAAATCTGTGAAAAATGTATTAAAGGAAGACAAACAATGTATGCATCAAGGGAAAACAAGAAATACTACTGAAGGGAACTGAACCCTAGAATCTCCTTTTCTTTTTTACTCCATTAAATAACCCACTGAACCCAGATTTCATTTACAGCATGTTCAAGAACCAGACTCACAGGAGAAATAAATGTGAAAAAAATGCAAGGTGAAATGTCAAATGCTTGAGTTGGAATCTATTTTCAGAGTACTTCTGGTTAGTGTGGGAGAACAGCTGAGTTTCTTGACCTGTTTCTTCTCCAGATGCGGAAGTTCAATATGCGATGCTGTGAAAATAGTTCCTGACCTTATTTACCCTTAGGGATTGCTGTATGTTAAGAAGCAGACAAGTTTAAGATATCTTGCTGTATACAGTGAGAGAAAATTAGAAATTAGATTGAATAATAGGCTGCAGAAGATCAGAAGATATTCACCATTACAAGATTTAACTATATGTATCTCTTATTATGCCTTAAAGATTATAGCTGGTATTTAGGGACAAAACCATTAAGAGATTCAATTTGTATAAACACCACTAATATCAGAGATGCTAGGCTATCAATAAAAATCTTAAAGGACACTTTGTCTCACTACTGACAAAAATATTAAGAACTAGATAATTAGACTTAGTATATGCAGGAGTCAATGAACTTCACATGCTCTCGGTCCATCCACTCACCTAAGTGGGATCTTGATGGCAATACAGCGGTCAATAGCAATGGCCAGTAGACTGAAAATGGAACTTTGTGTCAGCACTAACACAAAACAGGCGATAAACAGGCAACCATAGAAATTGGCGCAGAAGCCTGTACTGATCACGACGGAGAAGGGGATTGCCAAAACGCCTACAGCGATGTCTGCCACGGCCAGGGAGACAACAAAGAAATTGGTGATGCTCTGGAGGTTGGTGTTAAGACAAACTGCCCAGCACACAAGCACATTGCCCAGGATGGAGAACAGGGCAATCAGTAGCTCCAGCAGAATGTACATCACATTGGAGGCATCGCTCAGCATGGCAAGCTCGCTGGAGAGGAGGGACAAATCCGTACCACAACGTCCATGTCAGCAGCTACTGACCAGATTCTACCTCAGCCCTGCAAAGAGAACATCTCAGAATCTTAGAAAAAATTGCTGGTGAGACCAGGCATCTATACGAAGCTATTAGACTTAGTAAGTGCCAAACGTATTTCAAGCGAGTAAAACAACCTGGCAAAATTCCGCAAGCAAAACTTCATGATCCCTTAGAAAAGATTCAGGTAGTTGATCAGTTTCTCACTATTAAAATGCATGGTAACCGTAGGATCTGACACACTAATCCTTATCCCACATGTTGCTGCTTCTCCTGTGATTCAGTATTCCACTGCATTCTGAAGTTGAAGAAGGGTCAGGATATCATCAAGCTGATGTCATGTTCCTGCGTATATATAGAAAAATGTAGGAGTATCCGACCACAATTTTTTTTTTTTTTTATTAAACAGTCAGTTGACCAGAAAACAAGAGATTTTTTTAAATCTGACTGAATAAATGTTCCAGCCAAACATTATATTGAGTAATTTTATTTTTTTAGATGAATGTACTCATAAGGTAAACAGACTGTAAACTGAGGAATTCTGACAAAACACAGCAAGCAACAATCAAAGGTAAATAACCAAATCAAAAATTCTGTCCAATGCTCTTGTGCCTCTATAACTATGTAATAATCCTAAAAGGTTTATACTTTTCAGATGAATGATGAGTATTTGAAACCAAAACCCATAACAATAACAATTACAAAGGGAAGCCAGTCACTTGGCAAAATAATAATATTAAAAAAGCTTTATGGATTCAATCTGCAGTTATTTAGGCCATTGTATATTAAAATTGGTTACAAATTGATATACAGTATTCTGGAACTAAGCTCTTCACATTAACACAGACACAGCACAAGGCACTCCTTATATTTAATATACACCAACTAACTACAAGATTAAAACCACTGACAGGTGAAGTGACCAAATACGCCCCTTCCTGGCAACAACATACACTAATGGCAATGGCCTCTTCCATCAGGATAATGCACAATTCTCAGGAAGGGTTTGACAAACATGACAAAGAGTTTAAGGTGTTGACTTGGCCTCCAAACCCCCCATATTTCTATTGGATTGAGCATTTACAGGATTTGCATGACAAACTAGTCCAACACAATGAAACCCCATCTTGGAAATGAAAGAACTTAAATGAAGTGCTGATAATGTCTTGGCACCAGATACCACAGCACAGCCACTAAGGTCTTGTGGAGTCCAGGCCTTAATGGCAGCTCAGGGGGGCCTACACATTATTAGGTATGTGGGTTTAATGCTATCGCTGAAGAGGTTTTAAAGTACACTATATGTACAAAAATAGTGGGACGCATGATCATAGGCTATGGAAGAGAAGGCCTGGTTTGCCATCTCTGTTTCAGTTCATCTCAAAAGTGCAGGATGGTGTTGAGATCAGGGCTCTGTGTGGGCCAGTCAAGTTCTTCCATACCAAACTCATCTCACCACGTCTTTATGGAACTTGCTTTTTGCACTGGGACACAGTCATGCTGGAATAGAAAAAGTTCTTCCCCAAACTGTGTCCACAAAGCTGGAAGCATGGCGTTGTCTAAAATGTCTTGGTCTGCTGAAGCATTAAAATTCCCCTTCACTGGAGGTAAGAGTCTAGCCTAAACCCTGAAAAACAGGTGTTTTCCAAAACCTTTGTCCATATAGTGTATGTGTACATTGTCAAAATCCTAAACGTGGAAGTATGGGCCAAAAATACACTGATCAGCCATAAGATTAAAACCACTTGCCTAATATTGGGAAGGTTCCCCTCGTTCCACCTAAGTAACTCTAACCTGTTAAGGCATGGACTCCACATTAACCTCTGAAGGTGTACTGTCATATCTGACAACAAGAGGTTAGCAGCTGATGCGGCAAGTCCTGTAAATTGTGAAGTTTTGGAAAGGAACATTTAGAGGCCAAGTCAACACTTTGAAGAAACGATCATGTTTCTCAAGCCACTCCTGAACAATTTTTGCAATGTGGCAGGTTACACAGCCCCAGTCACAGCTCCGTGACCTGCCACACTGGTTTCTATTATAGCCGGCATTAACTTTTTCAGCATTAAGCACTACAGTAAATCAGACCAGGCAGGGTAGCCTTCGCTTCCCTTGCACATTAGTGAGCCTTGTGTGGCCATGATCTTGGTGCTGGTTCACCAGTCATCCTCACATGGTGGAGAATACCTGTACAAGACCTGCTGTTTAGGAGACGCCTTGTCCCTGATGTCTAGCCATCACAATTTGGCCCTTGTCAAAGCTGCTCAGACCAATATGCTTTCATAACATCAGACTGTTTACTTGCTGCCTAAACATACACCACCCCCTGACAGAGGTCAGTTGTAATGCGCTAATCAGTGTCATTCACTACAGCAGTGGTTTTAATGTTATGGCATACATGAATCATTAAAGTTAACAGCATGTTTTCAGACAAAAGGGAATTTGTACTTGTCTGCATGGAAACTTTTTGTTTTTGAGATAAACCTGACTCTCATGGTGTAATTTGAGCATATCAAATTACATTTACACCTGAACCTCTGGAACCGGCTGACTCTAATCTTTATTAAGGATGTGCCATGAAACACAAACAAGAACTGAAGGTGCAACAATAGTAATAAGAGCTGCAGCTCAGTTTAACTCAATTTATTCCATTTTAACATGAACGTTAACATGTTAAAGGGTAGTAATGATATTTACAGTATAAGTTTTAAGTTTCAATGGATAAAATTTAGCAGCATAATCAACACGTAAACTGGGTTTGTATCCTAAAGGAAATGAGATGCCCTGCTTGATAATTACACTGTGGGTTTCAAAAAAATCCAAATAAAGAATTTTTTGAGACCGTTTTAAAATAATACATATAAATAATGTATTATACATTGGAAATGTTAAACCACACAACACTCTTACATTATTTTACAACTGCAACAATTAAAATAGTGATGTTAAGAGCACAGTGTGTGCATGTGTGACTCTGCTTCATCCCGTCAGAAACTGAATCAGGAGTGAAGCTGCTGGAATACAGCACAAAGAATAGCTGCTCTACAAACACTACTGCACTCACAACACATATGGAGGCATTTCTTATTTTTTACACAGCTCACATGGCAAAAATTCCTAAAAAATAGCAACCTGCGCATTTTAAACACACACACTGAGGCACTTTGTACAAACAATGAACACAAAAATGTGGTCTCCTATTTTTTCATGGCTGTATATTGGTACATTTACACCTGAACCTCTAGAACCCAATCAATACATAATCGATACATTAATTTTATCAGATGGGAAAATATTAACATTTAACTTTGCATAACATCTAAAAAAAGGTGAATTAACATTAAAACACAGTGAAACTAAACAATGACTTAATACTAATGATACGTGCACAAACAGGAGCTCGATGGAGACGACAAATTTTTAGAACAGCAGCTTTTCCCTGAAGCTGAATGCACTTCAGCTTCTCAGTCTTAAGTAACTATAGCTGTTGCAGCAAAGCACTGTAAACTGTAAACAGTAAATACTGTTAACAACTTAACCATTCAAATGAATAATGACCAAACCAGAACCAAGCCTTCTGTACCCAGAGGTCCAAACAAAGTATGGACAGACCAGCACTATTACACTTCCAACACATCAGGATTATGACAGAAGGACGTCAGATATAATTTAGTGCATAAAAGACATTCCAGCTCGAGTGACAGAGTAGAAAAATACTTTGATATGGTCTTCTCCAGTTTTAAAAAAATTTAAATCCTAACACAGCAAGATAACACAGCTCTCAGCCTCTCAGTCAAAAGTAGCTAAACCTTCTGCCAAAAAGTTCTCTGGAGACTTAACAGCTAATGAAAATGACCCTAAATTGTAAAAACTATTCACAACCTAAGCATTTTGTTAATTAATAATGAGCAAATATAATAATTATTAAATAATAATAACCAAACCAGAACCAAGCCCTCTGTATCCAGAGGTCCAAACGAAGTATGGACAAACCAGCAATATTACACTTACAATACATCAGGATTGTCACAGAAGAACGTCAAATATAATTTAGTGCATAAAAGACACGCCAGTAAGAGCGGTAGAAACTTACATGGATATGGTCATCTCCAGTTCAGAAAAACTTTAAATCCTAACACAGGAAGGTCGACCAAGGTCATAAATTTTTTTTTTTTGAAGATCTTGTTTTAATCCTCTCAGCTTTTATCAGAGCTGCAACTCGACACCAGCCACTCACCACGAGTTTTGCATGACTGGCTCCAATATTCCACTTCAGCTCCGAGAGAGGAAAAGACCACCCGGCCCATCAAGACAAAGTCAAAAGCACTTTTTCAGACTTTACTGAAAACTTTATTGATCCCAGAGGAAATTGCTCATGTTCTGAACGCACAGACACATAAAGACAAGAACAATATAAAATTTTAAGTCTAAATGAATTCAATAAAAAAATCTAAAGAAAAACCTAAGTATGAAAAACACTATCCTATAAATACAAATGCTGGATATAAATCCTATAGATAACTAACTTACAGTTTAGTAATCACTAACAACACAAATGATGGTTAGGAGTACATTATTGCGTGTCACAGAGATCAGTTGTAGATCAGTAATCCTGACATAAGTAGTGATATTCACATGGTAAGATTATTGCATATAAGATATTGAAAATAATTAAATAATTTAGCTCTCATACAGAAAACCTCCTATATTTGCACATAAGACATTGCACATAAATTATACATAATGAAAAGATTCAGGACCCATTTAGAAAACCTCACATGATACTGCACATGGTAAGATGACTGCACATAATATTACACGATATTGCACCTTTTTCGAAGGGCATGTTGATTGTATTTGACCACAATGCTTTAACACTAGAGTCATCGTGATTCCATCAACCAAAAAAAAAAGCAGTTCTGGACCTTTAAAACGATTGTTTTTCTTCATATTATTTTAGGCTGAGGACTCCCGTTACCGAATGCAGAATCAAGTCATCCATTCTATTATAGATTTTCTATGTATAGTTTTACTTCTTTAGTATTTTATTTATTCTCTGTATAGCACACTGAATGACCTTCTGTGTATAATGTGTTATATAAATAAACTTGACTATTTTTGTGTCATGACATTAAGTCCAGGGGCTATACTAAGGGCAGTAAAAAATTAACCAGTCACAGAGACAAATGAGGCTATTTGCAGTAACTCTTAAGAGGTTTATGTTCAGTTCAGAATAAACGGACTTCTTTCCTTTTTCACCAGGCATTCTTCTTTAGTCATGTGAGTTTATTCATTAAACTACAGCCTTTCTGAAAAGAAAGCAAAAGAAAATATGGCAAATGTTCTGACCCCACTCGCACAATAGTCCCAAGAATAACTACTTGTACTTGTTGTTAAAATAAAGATCGATAAAATGTTCACTTTACTGCTTTCTAAGCTAACTGGATTTGGAAGATGATCTTAGCATGATGCCTTTTTTCACTTTTTTACATTACACCTATAGTTTCTCTACTCACCCGATGGAGCGTCTGTGGACTGTGGCAACTTTTACGTGAATAGTGTTTAATTTTGTATAATTATTTTCACTGTTCAGTGTTTTGTGTGTTATGATTCATGTACACTTCCTTTGGATTTTTCCATAATGGGACAGAAGCATGAAGTGGCCAAAGTCCTTGATTGTTACATGTGTTTAGTTACATCCAACAATGTCAGTGTTACACTGTTATTGCTAATGTTCTTGTCATTGTTTCGCACCATTGTTTACTTTGTATCTTTTCATTTGTATTCTTTTCTGTTGCACCGAGCATGCTGAGGACACAGGAGTTTCTCTTTGGATAAATAAACGCCTTTCCTCTATTAACATAGTTCAGGGGGTAATTGTAATGGTCCAATTCCGTGGCCTATATTTGTCAGCTGGAGGATAACAACATAGGCCCAGAAATACTATAACCCTTGTTAAAAGTAAATATTTAGTAAAAAAACAAAAACAAAAACAAAAAAAACAATACATTTCATTTACTTCTAAAGAGAATTTATCACAAAGTTAAATAACACAGTACACCAAACTTTTAGAAAATCTGGTATTGTTTCAAAAAACGTTAGTTTTGAAACAATAGCAGATTTTCCTACAAGGCAATATACTGTTGCAGTATATACATTTTTCATTGAATGATTTCAAGCAGATTACATATATTTTTTTTAATAGTGTTGGACCCCTTATGCTTCCATGGTTGTGTAGACTGGACTCTATAATTTTATATTCACACACAATATAGGGAACAGCAAAAAAAAAAAAAAAAGAAGAAATGGACCACAAAAGGAATAAAGTCTGAATATAGAGAACACTCATTTATTCCATTGTACTTCCAGGGAAGGTCTGGAATGATAAGAACAGTCAAGATGGCGGCTGAAGTCATTTTTATGATGCCTGCCTCTCCATCCTTAACATACATACAAAACTAGACAAAAATATAGTCATAAATACATTAATACATTACAAAAAGATACAACTGATAATCTTACAGTTGGCCCAAGATAACATTTTGTAAATGTCTCTGAATGGATCTTCGTCAATAATCAAGAATCCACAGTTTAGACAACATGGCTAAGAAATACTTTAAATAAAAGGAATATGTGAAATATTGATCAGCTCTAAGGCACAAATAATGTCCTGTGTAGTGTCCTCCACTACTGCTTAAATGTTAAAATGGTTTTGGTAATACACAGGACGTCGTGAACTTGAAAAGCAATATTTAAAACTATGGGTGTAAATTTGTTCCCACACAATAGTTCAATTATAAGCTTTAAATGAACAACTTAGTGCATCATGATAACTTTAATTACACCAAGGTTTGATGCAATTATTTTGGTACAATCCAGATTTTTTTTTTAAAATACACTGAATGTGTACTGAAAACTTGTTTACACACTGGTGAAGTATGAGCAACAAAACAATATTATATGCATATATTTCAACACAAACGTACACGAATATTTTTAGGAGTTAATAGTTTCTTAAAACAACACAAATACTGTTTACAATGTCAAACCTATAAGAACGTATAGGGTAGATATAGCTTTAACTCTTGACCTGTGAGATCATTTTTCAGTCAGAAACATGAACTCCAGGTGTAGCCTAAACCATGACAAGACTCAAGAGTTCCTTTTGTAAGGGAGTGGTATGGTATGTCCACAGAGGTTTGTTAAGGCTTTAAGAAATTTGATGTCTGCACAAATCCAGAAGGGGGAAGAGTTGCTTCAGAAATGCTGAAGTGACAAAAATAAAACACTGTGTTTCTAATCCCTTCTGTACTGACTAGCTGGTGGCCTAGTGATTGAGGAGATGCTCCTGTGATCAGGACGTTTGTGAATGGGTTAAATGCAGAGAAAGAATTTCACACTGTGTGCTGTGGTGCATTCACATGTGACTACAAGGGGCCCACTTTACCATTCAGAGTTTCATTATGACCAAAAAAGGCAGGGAGCAAACATAAAAACATATTCCCTGTACTATTAGGGCACGAGAGCCCGGTTTCCCTGATACTGTTGCTAAAGTGCCACATCTTTAACATTTTTGCACATGTCCACTGAACCAAGGTCATATCATGCTGAAGTTTTAAAATCCTGCCAATTACAACAATTAAGTTCCACCCAATCCATTTTGAGCAGCCGAAGTCCTGGGTTTCTCATCCCTTGCTATAAAAGACAAATAACTTGGAAATTTTACAGGCTGCATCACTGACCCATGTTATTGTTAGATTAGGCTCTAAACAACGACAGATAACCGGACAAATGTGGCGGCCAATAAGATTTTGGCAGGCATTGCACTGGCTGAGCACTGGGGAATCATCACAAAACCTATATGGTCAAGCTAGCCCTTAAATCCACTGATTGTGGAAGAAACACTGGATAAGAAAGTATCTGTAAACTTTGGACATGTAGTGTATTTCATTTAAAACCAAGTTAAAATAATGTGAATTGGCTCAGTAGTTTACATGAGCTTTTTGTTGTGTTAGGCAATGGCCTTTTCACATTCAGACTGTCTCGAAAACTTAAGTCAATCCTGAGTACACTGTACATTACAAAACATGGCCAAAAGCCTTGATGGCTGATCTGTCTCAGTCGCACTCTCTGCTCTGCCAAAATCACGCTCATTAAACATTTTTACATTTTTGTGTTTTGGGTTTTTTCTTTGAAGCCCTTTCTAAAGCTTGAGTACTCTAAGGCTTGACTGGCTAAAGGCAATACCAACGATGCCGACACTGCATGTGCATAAAGCAAAAATATGAAAATGAAAAGGCAGAAAAGCTACTCAAGTTTCACACAGTTTCTGCAATGTGACTCCATCTCGTGTAATCCATGCCAACAGAGACCAAACAACTGAAAATTGGACTGTGTGTAGTGTTCATCAAGTGAGTACCTTATTGCTGTGAGTGTGAGCGGTGTGGTTTTAGAATGGTAATGTTTTCAGGTTTCAAAGTACTTGTATATAGCCGTGACATATGTCATAACACGTTGCCAGTCTGGTCTTTCGGTATGGACCATTTCGTTGATATCCTGAGGAAACAAGGGAACAAGTTAGACAGAAGGCAGGGGAGACACTACAGATATAAATGCCACTACAGAGATTGGATCTTAACAAAATTACAGTGAGGTTACACACAAACAGAATGAGAAAAAAAAATACATTACAAGACATCACTCAAACCTCAGCAAAAGCAACAAAATGACCAAAACCAGCATCACAAATAACTAGATTTTACTAAGCGGCTAAATGTTATATTAGTATCAAACTGGCAATGTTATAGGTTCACATTTTATCGCAGTTCTAAACATGGACATTTAAAGCTTGTAAGTGACACAAAAGTATTATTGAATATGTAGTTGTCTTCTACAAGTAATTATTTTAACTCCTTCAGGAAAACTCTGTCTAAGCCATTTTCAAAGCTATTGTAAATTACATGCACACACCATGGCAGATACTCATATGGACTTCATGACTGAGCAGTAATGAAGACCATTATAAAGAGAGAGCTTTATGTTGTCCAGTTGTCCAAGTGCACAAAAAAAGTGAATTAATTATCAAAACTATTGCAATATTTGCAAGAATACATTTCTCTGGACTTGGTTGGAGCTCTGTTAAAATAATTAAATCAAACTGACATTCAATGTTCTTACACAGTGCCAAAACAGTCTCTCTAATAATAACCCCCATGACTCAACTCTTAGAATAAGTTGAACTTTCAGTCTTTTGGCAACATGTGTATGTAACCTCACTTTCAAGAAAAGCATGGGAATATTTCACGAATTATTTTATAAATAGCTCTTTGACTTTTTCCACGTTGCCTGCACAACAATGACAAGCCTTCATGTCTCCACGAGTAAGATATTTTTTTTTACAAACATAGTTACATCAATTATTCTCATCATTTACATTCTCTATAGCAATAAGCCGCAAGAAGTAATGTGTTATAGTGCTTTTATCATGGGTAAGGGCGTTCTTAAACCCCTTCCTGATTTCCTTTAGTATTGCATATCTGACACAATGAATGGTTTCAGATCTTTAAATAAACAAATAATAAAAAAATTTGTTTTATAAAAGATTAAGTACTCCACAACATGAAACACCCATTTAAAAAAAGTAATTGCCCCTTCAGTTACTTAATTTTCTGAATGCAGCCAGCCATGTTGAATGTTAACTATCAAAACCATCATAATGAAGTTTACCATCAAAGTAATTAAATTGGCCTAGTGCAGGGGTGTGAATATAAGAATATAAGAACATTCAAGAATTACATTTCTTAATAAAATATGTTTCAAAATGTTTATACCCATGTTCTGTTTTACTTCATGCAAGTGTAGATCAACCAGTAGTTTCTTACCAAAGTGGATTTAATTCCCACACTTTCTGCCGCCTGGAAGGCCAAAGTGAAGTTGCGTCTCTGAAAACAAAAACAATTCGGCAGAATGTGATCAAATTGTTTCCTTCCGCAGTATATTCTGATTTTTCAAGATACATACTAAGATATACTTATACATTATTAGATATAAAATTGACTTTACTTTTATTAGAGTACAAATAATATTCCAGTATTATAGCAGTGCTTGCCTTGTCCATGCTAGTTAGTTCCTGATATGGGATGTGAGCAGGCAGGTACGTGTGAAGGACAGCACAGAAGGCCAGTCCATCGTTCCAGCTGCTGCTGAAGTTGGTTATGTCTATGTTCTGCAAATCAAGTTCACATGTTACAATAAATAGGCAGAAATTTGCACATTTTAGAATAAATTTGATACCTATTAAAACTCAGTTTATTTAACCTGGCTCCACATGAAGTAAAGAGTACTTGGTACATTACATTCAATATTAGAAAGTACCTGTTTCATACTATCATCCTCAAGATGCATTTAAAACAAACAATAATAATTACGCCTGGACATTTTTTTTACCCACTGTTGGGAAAACCGTATAAAATAGTGAGAATATTTTATGGTTTTGATTGAGGGCAGACATATTTCTGATTTTTCACTCCATTATGCTTATTTATTACTACTTATATAGTGATGTCACTGACTCTTAAATCTTTGATATCAGTGTATCTAAACAGGGACAAACATCACTGCAAGTAAGTAATTATGTAATTTATGGACATCAGTAATTTTTGGACATCAGTAATTTTTGATACAGTGATAACAGTTTAAATGACCTTCTATTTAATACATTGTTAAATAACATTAAAAAAAAATACAAAAATGTAATATAAAATCTACATCAGTGACACGAAATGAAATGTAACAGACCACAGTAAGTTTAATAACCTGTGAGTTTATGAAAAAAGAGTTACAGAAATAAAAGTGTCTTATGTGTGGTTATATTACAGGTGATATCATGATGTGGACACCATTTTTGTGTCACTTTAAAGCAATTTAAAACATTAAGTTAGAAGCCTGTACCTGATAACCTTTCGTCTTTTTTTGACACCATCTGAGCAGTGCATTTCTCTTTGAGCCACCGTACTCTCGGGCCAGCGCTGACAGGGGGTCCTTCCTCTCTTCTCTGAAAAAGGTAAAACTGTTATTAACTGTTTATAACAATCATAATGGATTCAAGATTAACAGATGAGCATAAATTATAGGTTGCTCTCTATATTTCAACCGTTTGGGCATATGCTTTGACCTACAACACACAGGCAAAGTATATTCCAAAATATACACAAATAAAAGCCTCAAGATTCTTCCTCAGCCTTTAATCAGTCACGTTTGTCATGTAACAGATTTTACAATGGGTATAAAAAAACATTCTCTTCAAAATATTTGTAATTTTGAAGCCTGAAATGAAGATGTACACAAAATAAATTTTTCCAGCTGTATTTACTTAATGCAACTCAGAGCATCCAAGTGAAAGATGATAAAAATACATTATAAAAATACATAAAGATACATAAAGGATCACCTTCTCCTAAAAAACTCTTTCACTGTTTCCATTGCCAGGGTAAGCAAGTATATATTTTCCCAGATATATTATTCAATTTGAAGGCATATAAATAATTCTTCATCCGCTTTAACAGCATATTCTAGCTAGAACAACATAATGTGGTATCTATGATATTCTGAAATGCTTTTTAAAAATAATGTTAAAGTATTATAATATTACTAGCATTACACGTCATTTTCAGTGAGGTTCATTTTGTCATGACCAACATACTTCATATTTTTGCATGAAGTATGTTGTAAGCTTTGGATGTGTGTATTATAACTTTTTTTGGATACTTGAGAAAACCATTCTAACCAATCTACCTTTTAAAAACAGTCATAATGTTTGTTATATAGATAAAAATAAAAGTAACATAATTCATATTAATAAAGCTTGAATAACATGAGTGATTGTGAGTTAGAGTAGTGTAGGTACCGTAGGTGGCTCCTTGCCGTAGGAGTGACAGAGGCTGTTGGGGACGAGGAGGACAGGGAAAGAGAAGACACTGCAGAACTCATGGCCATCAGAGAGGGGCTGTGATTGCCGTCTGAAACATTCATATCCCTCTTCACGTCCTCACTGCTCCTTCTAGGGACTGCGTGTCACAAGGAAAAAAAAGATCTAGTCTCTCCTTTTACAGTTATCTAGCTTGATTTAATTCAATCTGTGCATAATCATTTTGTAAACATATATGATTATTGGTAGTCTGGTGTTTGCAAACCTGAGTCCAAATTGGAGACTCTTTGGAGAGCAGATGAAGGACGACTTACACTGGCTGCTTGAAGTAGATGCTCACCTGTAGAGCAAAGACAACACAAGCAAGTCATATCTTAACTTAAAACGTTGTAGAAAGTTCAATAAATAAACATAAATTAAACATTAACTTTATTTGGACATAGCTTGAATAACAACAGCAATCGATGACAAAAGCAAGAGTGTGCTGAGTGTCGAGCAAATACTATGTATAACTGTGTGTTTTTGGAGTGACGGAGGCTGTAGGAGATGAGCAGTTATTTGGGTTTGGGAGTAACTAATAAAAAGAAGCTGTAGACATACCTGGCATGCTGATGTCAGCATAGCTGGGTCTTTTTTCTGTACGGGACGAGAGGGGCTTTGCAGCAGACAGAGCGCCTGAGATGGAATGCCTCTGTGAACAATCACAGAGCAGGTCTTTACAAACAGGAGGAACCACTTGATATCTCAGATACCTTATTACCCTTAATCATAATGCAAGCACATCCTCTCATCTTAGTCGCACATCTGCCACAACTTTTAGTTTGACTGAAAATCAGATTTATCAACCCCAGTTGGATCTGCTCCAGAAGACTTAGATAACCTAACTGAAGGTTTAGATAACTCTCTTCGATCCACATTAGAAAATGCTTCACCTCCAAGATGTAAAAAAATCAGACAGAAAAAAAGCTCGCTACTTGGTATAATGATCAAACACATGCTTTAAAGCAAAACATTAGAAAACTAGAGAGTAAATGGCGATTAACTAAGATGGAATCTTTTCATTCAAACTAGCTTTACTCCACCACATCTGCTGCCTGATATAGCCAAAGCAGATACCATTTAAAACGAAGCTGCAGTAGAGAGGTTGGCATCTTTTAATCCAGTTCAAAAAGCAAGACTCATGTCTAGAACACTTGAGTTGTTTTAGACATGAGTCTTTATTGTCGACACTTGTTTCAGGTGTTAGCAACATGTTTAACATTTCCTAGAGAGTGACTATTGTTAGACTGTTTGACATTTATTAAATCGCTTATCGAAAATGGTGCAATGCAATCCAACTGTGTAACATTTGGAAATAATTAGAAGGTATGAAAACAGGGGGTATCACCCAGGCCTAGTAACAATAAAAGCAGTCACACATTTACTTTATGTAATGATAGAGAACAGTACCACACAGAGAGCTCCAACTCTACATTCTCACCAGTTTTCTTTCGCCCAGCATGGGCTACACCTGCAGTAGATTTAAAAGCTTTTCCACAGTAGTCATAAAATACAATTATACAATCTGTTTGGACTTTCAGCCTTAAATTTTACATTTTTTTGACAACAGTGAGGAGGGCATGGTGCTACTCAAGGCCATGAGCATGAGAAGAAAGTGCTTGTCACAGGGGACTTCACAACAAATAATGCCTCTCCTTATGAGATACAACCGTCTGCTGTAACTGTTTAGCGGTGTTACCTGTATAGGTGATACAGCAGCTGCTGGAGGAGTCTTCAGAGGACTGGGACTGAGAGGGTTACGTGATAAGGATGTAGCAGCAACTGTGGTTGCAACAGCTGCAGCAGCGACAGCCGCAACAGCTGCAGCTGCTGAGGCATTTACTCCTGGACCTGCAATCAGACCAAGAAACAAAGAAGCAGCTTCAGAATTAAGCAGCTACAATAAGAACACCTGTTTGAATACAAGATAACTATAATCTAGAGGACACGCAAATGGTCAATGGATTTAAGTCTTAACAGTGAATGAAGCCTCAAACTATGACATATTCTATCTAAAGTAGAAAGAGTAATACATGTGTATAGTGTGTGCAACCTTGAGAGGCACTGTCAAAGCTCTTGATAAGAGTTTTGACTGTGGGTGAGGGCTCAGATGTGCTGGATGAACGTTGACTTAGCCCCAAGCCTTGCCTCAACGCAGCCAGGTCCCGCTCCACAGCATTCATGTAGTTATACGCACGTCCACGCTCATCATCCTGTCTGCAAGATTTAAAACATACACAGGTAAATAGATCTATCTGACATTACATTACCTTTGAAAAGTACCCTTGTTTGAAAGGTAAATTCTAGTTGTATGGTCATTACCCTTTGTGCTATTGTAACATGAGTCTTTTCAGCTTTCCTAGAATGGCACAGCAACCTGTTTTAGCCATCTGTGCTTTGAAGAACTTTGTTTTCAACACACAAAGTTACAGTAAAAGCTCCTACAGAACTTACCTATGGAAATTGCTTGTTAATATAAAGTCTGTATTTGCCTGTACTGTTAATTTGTAAGCATGGGTTTCTAAAAATATCACCTGGATGCATCATACTGCATAAAAGGATAACTGAAATATTACAGGCCAAAGTAAAGTGGCCCCACATAGTCACGCATGAACACACCACAGCACACGGTGTGAACAGTATGAAATTCTTTCTCTGCATTAAACCCATTCACCAATTCGTTGGCTGCCACCAACGAGGGGCGCCCGGGGAGCAGTGTGTGGGGACGGTACCTTGCTCAAGGGAACCTCAGTGGTGTCACTAGCAGTGCTGGGATAGATGAAAACATAATTAGCCTAGAATCTGCAGAGTATCTAAAGGTTTTCTATCTAGGTTAATATTAGACCCACATTATGACCTAATTATAATCGAGATAATACTGCTCTTTTCCAGTCTAAAAGCTGCTTGTTTAGTCAGGCTTTCTGTAATTACAGGTCTGGGAGATTATGGACATAGAGATCTGAAGCAAACTGGGATGCCGGTGCTGCCGTCCCACCACTCTTACATGATCGCTCATGTTTATTAACAGTGGCGGTGTGATGCATCTTGGCTGTCCTTTCTAGCTAGGCTGTTATAGCAAGGTCTACCAGAACCACATTTTGTATCCTTTACGTTTATATGTTGTACACTGTAAACTCAAATAGTACTAACACTGCTTTCTACATTTTCCATCTGTTTTCTCCAAAGAGGAACTGCTGAACATCCATTCAGCTTGATCAATCATCATCATCAGCGTTTCTGGCTCACCTTCACTTCAGACCAGATCGAAAATCATCGGGGTCCCCTGCTCTGCTGTTCTGTAGACCAGATCAATCACCAATGACCTCCTGCATGTGCGCTCCACCCCCCAACCAATGACTCACAGACTCAGACAGAAGCTGCTATCACATACTCTGATCCACAGAAACAGATCATACTCCAATTCAATCAAGCTGATTTGTCCCCCCAACTTATCCAAACTATGCGTTCAAATCTGAACAAAAGTATGTAAAAGTGAATGTACACCACTGCTACACAGCATTGCAAATCCCAAAGTAGTACCACGTGAAATTAGCAGGTGGTCCTAAGCTTGTAAACTATTGGACAACACTGAAAACAATAATTTAGTGACCACTAATTGACACAAGTTATCTGGCGGCAGAACTCTAATCATATTACTAGAATCACACTGGTAGGTTTGTGCCTGTAAACATTAAACAATTCCAATTTTCTACACATGCACCACTGAGTAGATTTGTGTCTGGTTTACCACAATACATGAAGTATACTATATTGAGATCACTACACAAATAATGACCCGTCTGCTTTCATTTGCTGAGAATTAACTTCTTACTTGTGGTTTTTAACCTCATCAAGCTCTTTGCCGAGTTTCTCATTCTTCTCTTGGGCCTCTTGCAACCGCCGTTGCAGGTCACCTATCTCCTCCTGAGCTTCAGACTTGATGTCATTAGCAATGACCACAGCCGTCTGCAAATCAGCTTGAAACTGCCGCCACTCAGCTGACTCCTCCTGAAAGTACCCACAAACACAAGACATTTCATAAGAAAATCACAGGTCGCATCGTAATAAGATAATCAATGTGACTGACTTCACCTATCAGTGGTTTTAATGTTGTGGCTAATCAGAGTACATGGCCAGTAATGGAAATTAAACATAGAATATTATGGAATAAAATTATATTAATTTCCATCATCCTCAGGTGTATATCTGATTAACCAGTCGCACCACCCATTAATTTAGATTTGGTGAGAATGAGTTTCACTTAATGGTACTTTCATAGCACTGAGCGAAGTTACAATTCTACATGACGCAGAGTTTGATCATCAGTACCGTAAACACATTCTGGTAATATACCAGGTTCTTAGTGTGAAAAGGGATCAAGTAGCTTCGTAAAGAGAAAGCAACTCTATATTAAAAGCATATAGCCACTAGGGGGCAGGTCCTGACATCACGCTGTGGTTCGCTGCACCCAGTGTTTATATGGACTGTATATCTTGTGGTTGCAGAGATTTAATTACTGAGGACTTAATCAATAAGAAATCAAAAAGTGTACCACAATAGGATAAATGGGGAGACCATCTTCAGCACATGTATCTGTTTTTAAGATAAAGTATAACATAGCCTTAAAGCTTCTTCATGTAAGCAACAATCTCTCTGACAGTAGGTTTTATTCGTTTGGTGAGACAGCTGTTGAGAGGCCAGTTGGAAGTGCTCTGTTTACAGGTGAATAATGTGGCATGATCTTTATATTGAAACATTATATTGAAAATGCAACTTAACCCCCCCTTAATTTGAAATATGCATAGTCTGAGAATAAAACATAAAAAAACCCAACAAATTCACCAATGTCACAATTACTGGCACCCATCAAAATCTCAACAAAAAAACTGCAAGGTATGTTTCTACGCAAATGTAACAAAATTACTAACTTCCCTTAGTCATTCATCTCTGAAATGCACTAATCAGGGAATCGATACAAGAAAATAGCTTAAAACGTCCAAATCAACAGTTATGGCAATCATTAAGAAGTTCAACATTTTTTGTCAGGAGCTGCTGCTTCAGAATTGACACTTGATTTTTTTTCCTTTAGTCAAAAACAACATTTTGTTTAGTCAAAGGCAAGGAACTTATGTGGAAGGTCACTTGCATCTGTTGTGTACGACTACTTCATTCTGCGTTTTAAAAATGTTCCCAGGCTTCTTTTTTTTGCTTTGTTTCTTTTTCAAGCTAGCTGCTCTTTTTCTTCCACTATGTTCTCACATAGGTACAACCGTCAGGTCATGAAGAGTTGCTTTGAAAACTGACAAAAATATTTGCCAACAATTTTTATCCCTTATTGCATAACTGTTTCAGCCACAGTGCAGTTCTTTTTCACACTACTTACAGTTTCTGTCTGTAGCATCACAGTGTGACTACTCATGAACAAGCAAAAACAGTGAATCAAATTACAGTTGCAAGTATTAATTGCAATATCAGATTGACAAAGTTCTTTTCTTTCTGTAAATACCGCTCTGGCTAATCTATGAAGTATTAGCTTACAGAAAACAAAAATAAGCACTATGGAACTGAAGCGCAAAAACAGTTCTGTCTTCTTTGACATCAGTATTTTAGCAACCTATGGCATTAACAGTTAAAATTTTTACATTTATCTTGTATTCAATTTAAAGAAGCAAAGATGGAACTGATCAGCATTAAAAATTGTAGTCATGAAGCCCCACTCACTCTGAGCCTGCGGTGTAGTATCTTCATCTCTCTCTCCATGTCATGCTTCTGGTCCTGCAGCTTTTTCATGGAATCTGAAAATGGATGCATAAAGAATGAGCGAATAAGAGCAAGTGACTGTAAAACAAAGAAAGAAAGAAAGAAAGACGTAAAGACGGAAGGAGGTGTGAATACAGTGAGGAGTTTATACAGCAAGCAAAAAGCAAGGTCAGTGTCAGATTATGCACTGTGGGCTTGTTTTCTGGTGTGAGTCAGCAAACACACTGCTATTCTTCTTAATTTTTATTAGTGTGATGGCAGAAGTAATCACACTATTGTTCTTCTTAAGTTTTATTCTCCTCCTACAATTTTGAAATACTGGCATGATTCCAAAATCAAAATGTCTGTTAATATCCGGTGCATTGCACATGCATTCAGACTTGATAGGTTGATCAGCAGCCAAGTATTGATTGTTTAAGAAATTTATTTTTTGCCACAAGATTGGCACAAGATATGTGTACCTAACACACTGGAACATCAGTGTGAGTACCTGCTTGTTGAAAAATTACATTCTGCACGTCGCTGGAACTGTTAAATGGCCAAATCAAGAGAAACTGTTTCACTGTGCCACTACATGCTATTATTAAACTGTTTCTCTACTACCTATAGTTAATAATTTCTTAAACAGTGAGATAAATTAAAGATTTATTAGATAAGACCAATTCAGTACAATCTGCTTCCATAAATGTTTCCAAAATGGTTACTGGAAATTACAGAACAGCATCAGGACCAAAACTGAGGCACTGCATCAAGAAAAATTCCTCTCCCTCTCCCTCTCCCTCTCCTTCCCTCTCCCTCTGACTCACTTTCAAGGTCACTGATGATGAGATTGTCATGTAGTTTCACAGCTCTGTGCTGCTCCACTTCATCTTCAAGCTCAAAGATGGTCTCTTTCATGTCCGCAATCTCTGTTTCTTTTTCCTGCATATCCTCTCGCTGCTTTTCCAGAGTTCTCTTCTGCTCCTCCAACTCCTTCTGAACCTCACTCTGGAAGTTCCTGTACTCACCATCCAACTACAAATATCAAAACAGAAGGGGAATGTATTAGCAACATTAGGCCCTGCATACACACTAAGATAGTTAATGCAAAAGTGCTAACTACGTTGGATACTCTAAACTGCACGTCTAATAACTTCAACCATTTTCTGGGGTCAACTGCAAGAAACAGGAAAAAAGACCTCCTTTGCAATTTCTTCTACTGAGTGGCTCTCGTTTATCGTTAGTGCCAGAAGTCTCAATTGGTGGACAGGGAAGAAAACAAACTACAACAAACACTTCTGAATTAAATCTTTGACCCAATGAATTTGAGTCTGTGTCTGGCTATTGTCAAGACTTAAAAAAGCGGAGAGTGTGTACATGGCCTTAGCCTTCATAAATAAGCCCTGTGACCTTGGGGTCTTCCATAGACCTCGGGGTTCACAAGTCTGTGCTAGTCAGACATGCTTGGGATGAGGGGAAATTAACGTAAACTATCATAATTCTCAGCAGCTGGAATAAACTTTCCTTGTGGATTATTCTCGGATGGAAGATGTAGCTGGTGGCTAAAGGACTGCTTTCCTCACCTGTGGGTTCTCTGGGTTCTTTGTCACAAACTTTGAATCTGTTCACAATTTTGATAAGCTTTACTCAAATTTACTCAAACTACTTCTACTATATGTTGGACTTTAAGAGTGTCATAATTTGGAGGTTTGGGAGTGAGTGCACCCATCGTGTTTCTACCTTTTTCGTTATCATCATCATCTTATTTTTCTTCTACTTCTGGCTAGCAGCCCTTAGGACCGTTTGATTAAAAGTTATGAAAAATGGCACACTGACTGGGAACAGGTCCTGATTCTTTTCCCCAAGCTTCATATCTGCACCTTGAGCACTCTAGCAGCCCCAATGGGTCAAAGCCGGAGGTGCATTAGAGCATATAACTATTAAACCATACGTCCAGTTTTCAGAAATGTGGTATCATTGCATTCCTTGGGTGAAGCCAAGTTCAGCACACCTGGTGCTGTCAATATCCACCATACTGGTTTCATCAAAAAGTGATTTTACATAAAATTACAGCTGCAAAATAGTATTACCACTCAAGACTACTAGATGTACATTCAAATACTTAATAATAAACAACATATTTAGAAACAACTCTGCAAATTCTTACCTTTTTGAGGGTGTCCTGAAGGCGGCCCACCTCTGTACGTGCATGTCCCAGCTCATCTTGCAGCTTGGTGGCTTTGTCTTCAGCATCCTCCTTATCCAACCTGACTCTCTCCAGAAGCTGCCGGATATTGCTCTTATCTCCAACGTTATGGATAGAGTAGAGCTCAGCCACCTTTTGCCTCTCCTGTTCCAGCAAGACCCTACAGCGGTTTAGCTCAGCCTGATTGTTGCCCACGGTTTCTCTGCAATCCTCCAGCACAGCAGCCATGCAAGTCCTCTCCTGGCGCTCCGTCTCCACCATTCTCTCCATGTGGTGGTTACGTTCTTTCAGAGCAGCAATCAGGTCTTGTGCTTCTGCATTGTCCTGCTCAGCCATCTTCAATGTGTTGCTCAGGTGTTGCTGCACGCCCAGAAGCTGCTCACGATCAAATCGCGCATTTTCAGCCAGTTCCCTGTAACGCTGCTCTAGCTCCAGGTAGCGGCCACTCTTAATGTCCTCATCCACAGTGTAGGCCACACCATGCTCATCCAGTAGTGATCGGAAATATTCAATCTGCCGGCTGCAGTGCTCCAGTTTATCACTCTGCTGGCAAAGGGAATCCATGAGCAGCACCTTCTCCTCACCCAGTCTCTCATTTTCACCATTTAATTCCTGTGTAATCTGCTGCAGATCAGCAAGCTCTTGAAGTGTGGCCTGCAGCTCCTCAGCTGTACTGTGTTGGTTCTCCTCCATCTGATGAATGCGCTCCGTCAGGCAGGCCACAGACAGCTCAACATTGTTGCTACTGCTGCTGTTATGGGTGGGCTCACAACTTGCAGGGTCTCCACCCTCAGACTCAGAAGAACATGAAGAACCGCAACCATAGCGGGCCTCCAGGGCGTCATCGCTGGAGGTGACTGCCTGGTACACCTCACTGGACTCACTATCCAGATTGTCTGTCGAGCCACTCCGTTGACCACTGGTCAAAAGGTCTTCCATGGAACCTGGTGCAGAACATTCTGCTGATGATGCCAAGGCAGTGTCACAGTCTCCTTGCCCTCCAGCAGCTGGTGAGGATGAGGGTTCAGGGCTGATAGAAGAATAGCCAAACAGTTTCTCAGACGCATCTAATCTCTGCTCCAAAGAAAAGCCAAGGGCATTGAGGCGGTCTTTGAGCATGCGGTTCTCGTTCTTGAGGAAGCTGAGTTCTTCACAAATGGACTGATTCTGTTCTTGCAGGAGAAGCAGTTTGGACTCTACATCTGCTGCAGTAATCGTTGCAGTTGTCTCACGCTCTGGTGGCCTCTTTTCCTCCTCTTCCTCCTGGTGTGATCACAATAAATTTGTTAATTAGGCACCTATTTTATTCCCTGTCAATAAATAATTGCCTAACTCTCCAACTGACCTTACATAGGCTCATAATATGTGTGAGTACTTATTGTCTTAGAGTTTAGAGTCCTGTGTAGTGGTGCTACAGATTGCTAAGATTTTCTGGTTTAAAAGAAGCATCTTGTATGTTTTTTAAAAGAGAGTTCTTTCAAGTGCTCTGAGGTCAATTGTGGGTGGTGAGCTGTTTTGAATTGCATTTTTTTTCCATTAGTTGGTGAATACATAAGGAAGGCAGAAAGCTAGTACGACACAGAATATTATATGTTACTTGAAACTGACTACTGAAATGACAAAAATGACTTGTCAGAAAAGGAGGACAAGCTTACACCTGGATAGATACTGATAGGAACACGAAGAACTAAGGATGCAGTTTAAACTCTTTTTCTGTATACATAGATTTCTGCTTTGTCTTAACTTCACAGGGTAATATGTTTATTAAATAAACTCTAGTATAGTACTCCATGGCTAATTATTTTTTTTATGATTGTTTATTGCTTTTGTGCTTCCATTTATTAATGTTAGTACAATCTTCTGAATGCACAGTCATAAAACCACTAGGGAATCTCTAAAACAAACTTGGCTGTAAGCCTAGCCAAAAGAATTGTCATAAAGAAAATGGCCCCACTTTTACAGAGATTACACCTTTTTTCAACACAAAATAAACACCAGAGAAACTTTCAGCTAGGAAATATTGCTCTACAGACTACCGGATAATTACTGTTTACAGATGTAGTCATTTTTATGTTGCGTGTTGCTAGGCCAGTGTGTCTGGAGAACTGTGTGTATGTATTTGTCTCATTAGGCTAAGAAAAGGAATGGAAGGTTAGTCTAGTTTTATCTATAGTTACTTCCAAAATTTAGAGGAGTTAGAAGTTATTGCCCCACATATATTCATTTAAGTACTATTTGTTGCTCTAGGGGATGAGGGACCAGATTTAAGGATCTTTGCTTTACCTCAGGCAGTCCTAGCTGGATCCTCATATTTCGCAGCTCAACCCGTAGCTGCAGGATTTCCAAGTCTTTGTTCTTAGCAAGACCTAAGAGGTCCTTCATTTTGGTCTCCAGGGCCAACTTGTCACCATGCCTCTCAGATTTCGATCTGTTTGTGCGACCCTCTGAGTCCAAGGCCTGGGTCTGACCGCAACATTGCTTTCTTAGAGACCCATCTGTACCAGACAGCTTTTTGTTGCTAGAGGTCCTGGAGCTGCGCAAACGATCACGACAAGAGCTCGGATCTTTGGCGGTTGCTGAAGATGCTCGTTTAGCAGAAGAACCTTCAAATGAAACAGAAAAGGAAAAGGTACAACATCAGCCCCACACAAAACATATTACAACATTGCAATGCATAAGCTTACATGACAAGAAAAAAATTCTTA
>JBBIGA010129830.1:0-22898 GCA_037576975.1 Alestes dentex | reverse complement strand
ACACATACACATACACATACACACACACATACACACACACATACACACACACATACACACACACATACACACACACACACACACACACAAAAATAAATGCATATATGGTTAGGTAGAATCATGCGCTTTCCCTTTTCACTGGTTATGCTGTGGAGTGTTTGGAATAGTGTGCACACCCAGCGCCAGGGTCACCAGGTTCGTGGTTTTCCTGCCACAGTGTGTTAGTTTGAAAATGAAGTAAAAGGAGAGAATGACAAAATTCTAGCTTTCAGTGGACAGCTTTTAAGCAAACGTTAGGCTGGGGATGTTTGCTGGACCTGGCAACCCTGCCCACCCCAAAGAACGCATAAATAATATAGATAGATCTTATTTATATTTGCATTTTATTTAAATTAAAAGTAAAAAAATTGACATCAAAAACTGTCAGCGTAACCTTTTATCAGTTCCTCTGACCACATAGTGTCACTGTGTAGTTTACGATTACAGACCTGTTGTCCACTTTCCCCATTCATCAAAGGTCAAGACCCCCACAGGACCACGAGTAAGCAAGTATGATTTGGGCACCATGAATGAATGGGGATGTATGAGCTTCTGAATGGGAGGGCAGTTCTATTTTAGCGAACCATACCTAGCAACTACCCAGGTGACCCGAGTCACATCATCAGTGTGCCAGAGCATTCATCAAAAGCAGACCACCCTCACCCCCCTTAGCTACTGATGCACTGCCTGGAAAGCTTTCAAGCCCTGGCATGTCAACCATTTTCATATAGCATACTGTTTAATCTATGCCCCCACTTTCATGTCTTTATTTTAAGTAATGAGTAAATTGTAGTAATTTGAGCCTCAAAAATATAATTCACCAAGCTGGGGCATATGTTTTTATGCCAAGTTATTAGGGGCATGGCCTAGTGGTTAGGGCATTCAGCCTGGTTGTGGGTTTGAATCCCAACTGCTAGTGTCATCACTGAGGTACCCTTGAGAAAGGTACTGTCCCCACACACGACTGCACAGCACACAGTGTGAACAGTGAGAAATTTTTCTCCGCATTTTAACCCATTCACCTGAGTGAAGCAGGGGTCAGCCAGCGCCCGGTATGTGTCACTGGCAGTCCTGCGATTCAAACCCACAACCTTCTGATCACATGGGCAACTACCTAACCACCAGGCCACCAGCCGTCCTCCTCTGTCCCTGTAAATAGGAAAGGATTGATGGTTCTACACGAAGGTGGCACTGGGTAAAAGGCGATGATCGCCGGTATCAAGTCACTGGAGACATTAGGCAGAAGCAGGTTCAGCAGCGGCCCATCAATCTGCCTGTCGGAGACCGCCACCGCACTGCCAGTGCCACCACTAAAATCTTGTCACCATCAGTCTGCATCACTTTCACTTCCTGCGTGCTTACACCAGGAAGCAGTCAGCAGTAGAGCCGCCATCACTCTTTATGCACAGGACTGAAACAGGGCTCATTCAAGCACAAACAGGAACACATGCAGGGCTGCCGCTGTTCAGGAAACTGGAGCCGCCGCATTAAACAGAGTGTAAGCCCGCGTCTGCCCACGGCACTCAGTCCCACTTCTCTCTGCCAAGCACTTACAGCTCGAATCTCCCCCCTTTCTCATGTTCCTTCTCTGGCTCTTTTACTCTCTCTGTCTCCTGCACGCTCTCTTTTTTTTGACTCAGAATAAGGTTTTATAAGGTTTTATACACTAAACAATAGAGGACGGCGATAAGGCAAAAACATATCACGCCTTCCTCTAAAATCATTTTCACAATACACAGCAGGTCATGAGATTTGTTAGTTTCACATGCCCGATTAGCTGGAACAGACAAAAACAAATCTATTTTTAAAAAAATCCAACCGAATCTATTATAAGAATAAGACAGGCAGTGTTCTTCAAAGGGCCCGTAGCATGGAAATTTTTTCTTTCCTTTTTTTTTTTTTTTTTTTTTTTTAGTTTGCTTTAAACAATGTTAAAAGATGCAAAATCTTTCACACCTCATGCCATACAGTCCATACATGACAAGTACGTTTTGAATTCCTTATTGTGGTGCCATTTATCCGCCTATTCAGCCGACAACAATTTAGCCCCACCCAGTCCTGCTGAACTTTTACACAATGATGCCGTATGACATTAGCAGCCTCTCGCTCTTTCTCTCGAAAGCAGCACAGCTTCTGATCTCACACTCTCTGGCTTACATGCCAAGGCCGGCCCAGCCATCATCAGCCAACAAAGCACATGAGAACTCCAGCTGGGAATTACACAACTTGTGGCAACTGCGTGCGTGTTTTTGTGTGAGCGTTTTGATGTGAAGTCACATGGCTGTGCTGTGGTTTATTTTAGAAAATTTTAGCCTTTTAGCTGCATTTATATGTTGGTGGTCGACGGATCGTGGCAAAAATTACACAGAACAATCCACTGAATATTACATTACTTTCCCTGCCTTCATTTGATAAGCAGCAACTTTCATCCTTGAGAGAGAGAGGAGAGAGAGAGAGGAGTAACCAAGCTCCACTCTCACTTCAGATCTGAAAAATCCACAGGTGTCTCTGTCATCCTTCTGCTGCGAGAAGACAACTCAACACAGCGGTGCCTGTTTAACGGATGTGTAACTGTTTAAGAAGTCGTTCCTGAGAAAAGGAAATAAACGAAGAACATCCACACTAGAACACACTAGAACTGTACATCGAGCAAAGTGGAGGAAGGTCTTCTGGAATGTAAATTACTAACTGGGTGATTAATTAGGTAATTCATTTTGAATTACTAAGTTTTCATTTGAAACAAGTGAAAAGGCTGGTCTCTGGTCTTTTGCACAGTACTGTATGAAATAAATCAGTTACTTACTGATCTAGTGGAAAGTTCCCTTCCTCTCTCACTCTTCCTCTATGCTTTTCTCTCTTTGAGTTGTTGGGCAGTGAGGACAATAGCAGGCACCCTCTCATGCAAATGTGAAAGAGCAGATCTGCCCTGAGGGGGAACAGATTTAGCTAAGACACGCAACAGCTTATCTTTATGTTTAACTGCGGGCGTGGGTTTTGTTAGCTTTTGGTTTGTCAGCCCTGAACAACGCAGACATGCTGAAATGAGCTTCGGTGCCACACTTCTCTGCGTGACATTATGTGCTATGGCAGTTTCCTCTTTCCTGCCATTCCTCTGGGAGACCACTGAGATTACCATGCGCTGAGACAGTGCCTGCAAACGAGCACAGACACTGGTTCTCCTTCTAAATACCCATCTAGTTCGCTCCAGAAATCGCACGCTGTTATCCATCAACAGAAAAATGTGCTCCCAATTTCTGACCACAGTCACTAAAATCATAGGGCCCACATAATAGGAAACCAAACTTTCTTCAAGTGCTTGATGCAGAACGTTTAAGTTTGAAAAGGCACTATGCACTCTAGCGCATACAGTTCTTGTGACTTCACGAAAACCAGCTCATCAAATAGAACCATCTATTCAGCTTGCAGATGTTCAGCCTAAATTACACTGAGTTTAACAAGAAGTGCTTCAGTCTGTATGTTGTTTTGAGATACAACAGTGGTAGCCAATCAGAAACGAGATCATTTACATAAAATCAGTCTTAAAAGGCAACAGTAGCCTGATTAAATGTAAAGAACGAGGAGAGGTTGAGAAATGGTCATGTCAAAATTATTTGTGACTGTTCTTGGTACCTAAAAACACAAAAGGTCATAGGCGAAACCCACGGGGAAAAATAAAATGCAAGAAAAACGTAGGATATGGGAGTTTAATGGTGCAACACTGTGGATGCAGTGAAACCAGTGTATGGTCCCAAATTGAACTGACTTTCTGGTAATATCAAACAGTGGTTTTCAGTCCCAGGGGAACTGCACTGCCAGTTTGGTATAAAAACATGGTTTAAAGTCAGTTCTGGGACACCGCAATGTCATTGATGGTATACAACAGTGTTTTAAGTCCCATTTCTGGAACTATTTTGCAATGTTCAACAATCACCTCTTCTGCACCACTTTAACATGTTGCACAGCACATTCAGTTCACAAATGGCTTTGATAACAACTGATAAATAGTTGACCTAACACAAAACAAACATTGCACGGCTCTCCATGTCTGAGAAATGTGACTGCTCTGTTCTCTGATGGCCTGTACGACGACTGCAGCTCAGTCTGTTGGCCTTGTTTCAGCGGTGTGATTTGGTCTGTTATCACTGTGATAAAACAAATAGTCTCAAGTTTCTTCACTTCCCACACTGACCTCGCAGACCTCACTTCAAACTTGCTGGTTTAATCCGCCCTCACAATCGTTTCACACATACTACCTCCGTGTGGCGCAAGAAATACGTGAGGCAGTGCATCCCAGGAAGCGACGAGGGATATGAGGTTATATTAGAGCTTCGAAATTGTGCGCTAAAATTGCTCCCTAAAATTGTTCCCTTTCGTTCCAACCCATTGACTGGGGGTGTTAAAACATTTGCATACAGCTGTACATACATATAGCACTCATACACACAAAAAGGCACGTACACAAATGGGCGCAACATGGTATCCACTTTAACCTGGCAGGGCCCTACAGTGTTTTTCTTAAAATGCCTCTTCTTACATTTTTTGGAAGTTACAACGTATTAAACAAGCAAAGAACTCTGTCCAAAGTGCAGATTCTAAACATCTACTTAATGTTGTATTTGTGTTTATACGTAGAAGAGAAGGCACTGTATGATATTTCTGAAGAAGACATAGTATACGGCCTTGTTTAGCAATAAGGAAAAAAAACCAAACTTTTCTTTGACTTAATGTTTTTCTATTTTCTGCACTGACACATACATCAGAGATTACACTGATGTATACTGATCATAAACTGACTGTAAATGTAATGATAAAAAACAATTGTGATACTCTTTTTACATTTACATTTTGTGTGTTACTGTGCAAAAGTTTTAGTCATCTATGAAGGCACTTTTCTCAGTAGTAAGTGTCTTTCTGTCCGCATAAAGTTAACATTAGAATAAACGAATGCAAACAAGAAACAGTAAAAAAGTACAGAGATTTTTTTTTTTATTTGTAAAAAGTGGTTGACCTTTTGAGATCTGGTTAGAAGTTTGGTTCCAGACATCTTGATACCTTCACAGCAGAACACCTGATTTAATCAACTGCAGTGCTGACTGAGCCAAACTAGGTACTGGATGGCAACTACAACTAATGCTGGGTTTCCACAAGGAGAGGTCGGGAAATGGTAAAAGATATACCAATGCATCAAAATAGTGACAATGCACAACAGTTCGTATGATAGAATACGTTTTTGATTAACTGTATTTGATTAACTGTATCTGCTAGTTTCATTAGTAAACTGTCCCACACCTGAACAGTCATCGTGTTTCTTCACGCGTTAAATACTCGGAGAATATTTCATTGTTTTCCGCCGTTACTGAATATATTGTGAGTGTATTGAGCCCAGAACTGACTGAAGAGTCCACTAAACTGAATCGTAACTTGTCGTTGCACACCTAGAAATAGTCAAGCAAACACAGTACGTACATAAAAATCAGGATTTCCTGTATTAAAGTGAAGTGACACACCACAGCGTGAACCGCCGAAATATGGAGGCCAATAGGAAAAAATGGTGGAATAAATTCTTATTTAGAGAAGCCCTACTTTGTGAGATCTATAGGTACTCTGTACTAATATACGGTGAAACACAAAATTCTTTCTCTGTATTTAACACATTCACCCAAGTGAAGCAGTGGGCAGTGTGTGTGGGAACAGTCCCTTGATCAGGGGCGCCTCAGTGGCGCCACCACTACTCCTGGGATTCGAAACCCACAACCTTCTGATCACAGGGGCAACTCCCTAACCACTAGGCCAGGATCTGACCTATTCATTAGTATTTAATGTAACCAGTGTTTAAATACTTACTGCCAAGTTAAACAGGTTTTAGAAAAAAAATTCTCAGGTGTCTTAAGGCTTTTGCATGGTACTGCGCTTATACACGTGTAGTGACCTCATTTCACTTGCAGTTCCACTGCACCTAACTTTATATGTTGCCATGGTGAGCACAGCTGTGTGGCAGAGTCACGAGAGTGTGTGAGGGGACAGATCCAACTAGCCTAGTAGTTTCTGACATGCCTCAGCCTGCCCTGGCCATCCCAATGTCCCGATGCAGGAATCTTACACAACAGCTTGTGGAATGCTCTGAATTTTCTCAAAAGAAGTCGTCAGACAGGATGCAGGGGAAAAACAATTCTTGCCCTAAATCTCCCATATTCGGTGAACAGCTTTCATTTGGATGTTTTGTTTCTAGACACAGACTCTTGGTTTTGTATGTCAGTGTCTGTAAGTGCTGGGACCAGTGTTGAACGACAGTACTGATTGTAATCGCATTATATAAATTGCTGGGTACTCCAATGACTAAAAATTAACTGAAGAAATGGAAATGCGGTTTCTGTCTGGTAAGTGTTTACGATCTGGTGTAACATTCTTTTTGGTTTGAAGAGTGGAACAAACTAAACAAGCTATGCCAGGGGCGTAAGGCCGGTGCAGAGTATAATATAATACACACTGTAGTATGTAATGTTTCACCGTATATTAGTACAGAGTACCTATAGATCTCACAAAGTAGGGCTTCTCTGAATAAGAATTTATTCCACCATTTTTTCCTATTGGCCTCCATATTTCGGCGGTTGAGATAAATAAAATAAATTCTGGCTGGTCTGATGTGAAATGGTTCTATGAAGCAATCTGGACGATGGTAAAATAGTGGTAAATCTGAAGAAGGTGGTTTTCTTCCTTACAAGGCTCCCTATACACACCTCTTTGTCATTGATGAACTTTTCATTAAAAAATGTAAAAATGTATGTTTTCAATGAACATACCTTTTTACGCCAAAACCTTCTCGAAACCCTCGTATAACAATGTTTCGTTTTGTAAACAATTCACATGTACTCGTTTTCTGTCAAGGAGTGTTTAGAGGAACTAAACTTCTTAGATGCCACTTTGAACTGCTGTTTACATCCGCTTAATTCTTTGAACAGTCAGGGGAAAAACAGTGGAATTCTCCTTTAAATGGATTCTTGCACTCTTGCACACCAAGAAATACCAACGTGCCATATATCTGAAATCATGACACTACTGTCAAAGTTGGTTGTTCCACTGAGTGTGTGTTGAGTGTGTTTTATAGCAGAATGCTGCTAGATGACAGATTGTGGGCACAGAGCGAAACCCTGTTATCACCTAAAGGGGGAAGAGAATGAAAACCTGCCAGCTCACGACCTCACACTCCAAAACGAAAGCCCCGCTTCTGCCCTTTCCTTTGCAGCAGACTATAAATACAACTCCGCAGGGTGTATTAGTTTGTTTGCATCCATGCGTGCATTCCTGCTCTTTATCGCTTACTGTACTGCATGACTTCAGCCAAATAAACAACCTTAAAAAGGGTGGGATGGAGGAGGCTCTGTGAGGCCATCATTCTTTACGAGCCAGCAGATACAGTAACCTCAATTTAATGTGATTGCACAATCTGGAGTCACAGTACCAGGTGAACCTGGAGGCAGGCTGATAACAGCTTAAGCCAATTGTCCACACAATATTTTAACAGCGGGTTCAAACTCATCCTGGCCTGCTGGGCGAGGGGCTTTTTATCATTCGTTGATATTGTCTTTAGTGCTCTGTTCATTTTATCTGAGTGTGAATGTTTGTAGCGGCCTACCAAGAGTATTTGCCAGGCCTTTTTAAGAAATATTCATTTAACACTGCTTGTTGAGGAGTCCATATTTCTACATCGTTAACAGTTTTCCTGAGAAAAAGGTTACCGGGCAAGATAAACGTGTTCCATAGTTCCTGGCCTAACCACATGGTACTTTTACTTACTATCAGTTGAGGTCACTGCACCTAACTAGACAAGACCTAATGTAGCAACTGTTTTCAAGCTTTTCTGGCTAAAGCTTCAGCCTGAAGGCTGTCAGGGACTCGCTCCATTAATGGGAGATACAGTTTTAAATTGGGTTACATTTCGGGTTTAGCAAATTGTTTGTATTTGAAATCATATCTGGCAGGGGTCCCCAGTGGCATGACTGAGCATTGGCCCACCCTGAGATCATGAGCTCCATTAGGAGCTCTGAGACAACCGTGCATCAGTCTTGCTCGAAAGACCTAACGGCTTTGTCACTGGTGATACTTGCAGCTTAATCTCACAATTTTGCAAATTCTTTACTTGTCCAGTTGAAACTAAAGTCATCAAAAACTATTCTAAAGTCCAATTTTGTGTATTTTTATGTGCTGTTTTTAGAACGATGACATTGTAAAGCTGACAGGGAAGCTAATACCATCAACATCTAGCTAGTGTTAGCTAGTGTTAGCTAGTGTTTTACTCATCTTTTCACTCTCGTCACAGAAAAATTGAAATGCTTTATATTTACACAGGTTTTTGAGCGGCTGAAGACATCTGTATATGTGAAAGCACAAAAGGGCAGATTATCAAGACTGTTTAAGGTCAGCACAGCTAGTAGTAAAGCAAACTCACCATGCTAATGTGTGTTAACACACAAGGGGGAAAAAAACTGAAGCTATATTCAACATTCTATTCTCGATAAATGTAGAATGTGAGACTGTGCGCAAAACAGTATATTGTTTCACAATAAGTTAAACTAGTTAGCCCAGTAAGGTTATGATGGGTCCAGTTGTCACTCAAACGGGTGGAACGCGAACTTGAACTAGAACTAATCCATTGAATTCTGTTTGAGTTGGTTCTTGTTTCTGACTGTGCAGGGGATAAATAGCTTGTGGGTGGGAATTGACCAAAACTAATTTAAACAGTCATTTGTATTTGTTCACTCTCATAAAATAAGTTATTTCTAAGTTGTTTTTGCCAAACATTTTAGTAAAAACAAAAACATACATATATATATATGAGATTCTGTGGGAATTATGATATGTTGCAAGCACAGTAATACCCACGAACATACTTGTGGGAAACCGGTCTAAGGAGTGCCCAGACTTGAGTGGGTGCTGTCTCAGATCTCACGGCTAAAAATTCCCATTATCAGTCAGATTCCACTCATCTTTAGAACACACTCATGCTGCACCATCATATCAGTCCCAATGAATCATTTTCGCTCAGCTCGCACACAACGTTTCCAGCACGCCACCTTGGAACTCTTGACGGCTGGAAATGAGAAGAAAGAGAAAACTATGAGGAGTCACCTTTGACAGTGACTCCTCTCCTACACTCCTCCTCCCTTCCCTCCGCTCACTCTCTTCACTGGTCATCTTCTGTCCTCCTGCTCCCCCCTTCCCTCTCCTCCTCCTGCCCTTGGCTTTCTCATGCCTCTCCTGCACTTCCAACACGTCTGAAAGTTCACTTCTAATACCACTGCGTGACATTTTCACACATTCTCTGACCTTTTGTGAGCATGTAGGTGGATTGAAGAAGGTGGGGGGGGGGCTGTCCCACCGTGACATCTTCATAATCCCTTGCTTTTTCAACGTTCTGGTCTCAGTTCTGTTATTTCACGTGGCCTATTCAGCTATTTTCAAACCTGTTTTGCAAGTTATATAATATATAGCGCCATAAAGAGCCACAGAGAGCTGTACTGCTGTCCTGTGTTTTCCTTGCTGAAACATAACAGAAAACAACAGAACTCCCAGGCAAATCCTGCACAACTTAAAACGAGCAAGCGTGCAATTGTGCCCTTGTGGACTATGAGCAACGAGCCGTTGTCACTGCTGATTAGCAGCTTTTGCCCTGTTTCCAGAGCGCACAACCAGGGTAGACAATTAAAAACGTCTACATAATGGTGCATTGTTTCAGAAGGCGCATTGTCATATAATAGCTGCAGTGGTGAAAGAACCAAAAACTGGTCTGCCAACTACACTAATCGCCGCTTGTAATTCAACACTCGTGATTTTTGAACCAGGCTTGAACACTTTATGTCCATAGGGACTGAATGTATAATGATCAACAGCATGTGGAAAAAGGAGGAGAGGGGCTCCACTTAATTTTGGCATGGGAAAAGGCTGGAAAGAAGCTATAAGCTTCACAGGGCTCCAGCCATAATTGTAGGAAAAACTGAGATCCGATGGGCTTTGTGTTTCTTAACTGAAACACTTTCAGCACGAAGAAACCCTTCGCACATCATCTGGATGGAGAGTTCCGAGGCTGAATACTGGCAAGGTTTGTACTTGGATGGGTTCTAATAGATGCAGCCTATTCTAAGCCCCAGCGAAGATCTTCATGAAGCCCAGGAAGCTCTTGCTGAACTGTCCCAGGGCCTGAGTCAACTCACAGATTGCACCAAATACTATGCAGTTGTGTACAGCAGCGCTGTTGGTTAATGTCTGACTTACATTACACTGACTATTACGCTAGTCAACGGCAAAGCATTCAGGGAGAAACATGTGTGGCCTAATTTACCAAAAAATAAATGAAGAAAATGTCACAAGTGGTACAAGTTTGACCACAAGTCATATGGCAAATGAGTGCATCATGCAGTCAGACTTATCACTGGGCCTTCACCAAAGGCAATGAATACAATAACACTGGATTTGCAGCGCCACATCGCTTGACTGCTCATTTTAATATTCTGTATATCAGGGTGGAGAATTAAGGGCATGAGTCCAGCACAGTTCAGCGATTTTAATGCTCTAATACTCCAGCCTGGCTAGTAACCGATTAGTTAAATCAGGTGTGTTTGAGCAGGAAGGTCATTAAGCTGTGCAGGAATCTGGTCCTCCAAGAAAAGCATTCCCCACCCTCTCTGACCGCTCACTCTTCAGCTTTACCCTTTATTTTACACCAAAACAATCAGAAAAGTCAAGCACGACATCAAACAAATGTCAGTTTCTACACTGATGGACACTAAATATTTTTAGAAGTTCCAGTGCGAACCAATGGAGAACTCAACTCAAGCTGGTTTATGGCAGGCACTTTCACTTGCAGTTTCTTTGGAGTAACAGTAAATGCGCTGTGCTTTTCATGTGCTTTCAGCAGGCTTTCGGGTGCATTCCTCAGCTTTGAAACATACACACAATCCCAACCGGGGATTACCTCAAAAAGCAACATGTTAAAGGGACCAACACTCAAACAAACAAACTTATAGTGGTTTGATGTGATATATTTTGGATTTTAGAAAAACATACCCCCTCTGTGAGGATTGGAACAAGGGGTCCCAATGTCTATAATACAAATGTAGCCATTTATTTACTATCTAAAATGACCAGTGACTCAAGGAATATCTTGTGAATAATGTTAAATCTGAAAAAACATGGTCTTAGAATGCACCGCCATTCTTGTTTTCCAAGTTACATTGTATCAGAATTATAGTAAACCAAATTCTCAGGCCTTGTTTTCATTGGCGATTCAGGTAATAATTTTCTGTGAGGGACATTTTTAGAGGTATTAAACTTCCCACATTTTTAGAGGTATTTAACTCCCACATTCTTGGCAAGTCCCTTATCCAAATCTTTCACGTACATGTACTTGTTTACATCTTAACAACTGAACCGTGCAGAAATTTGGGAAATTAAATGGAAATCGCCTTTAAGTCAAAGCTAGGGGGTTATCCCGTATCCCTGATCTCTCCTCCTACTGGACAGACTTGATGTTTGGATTATATTACCCGACGAATTGTCAAATCCAGCTACATTCTGGAGTCAGGGTGCAGCTAAAGTCACCTGTCTTACCAGGTTTTAAGTAAGTAAGTAAGCGTCCATTTGTCATACGTGAATACAGCACAGCACACGGTGTGAAAAATTCTCTGCATTTAAATCATTCACCAAGTGAAGCAATGGGCAGCCAGGAGCACAGAGAGCAGTGTGTGGGTACGGTCTCATGCTCAAGGGTACCTCAGTGGTGCCACTGACAGAGGGATCGAACCCACGACCCGATCGGCAGCTCCCTAACCATTGGGTTGCTGTACCTGAGTGTGTAAGGACAGGCATGTTTGTTAAGCCTCGTAGCCCTCGACGTGTGGTGCCTAGGAAGCAAGCAGGCAGGCATGCAGGCAGGCAGGTAGAGGCTGCAGGGGGAGCTGGGTGAACCTACCTGCGTTGTAAAAGCGGTCGAGCACGGAGGTCTCGCCGAAGTCCAGCTTTCCGAAGAGCACGATCTCCAGCCTGCTGCCCACGGCGTCGCATGCGTCCCGCAGGCACTGCAGGGCCATGCTCTCGGGGCCCGTCTCCGAGTTCAAAACGTAGGATACGCTCGCCGGGCGGTTCTTACACTTCCCGGCCGCAAGCAGCCCGAGCCCGGCCCCAAGCCCACTCTCCCCGGGGCAACCAGAAGGAACAACAGACCCCCCTGCCACCACTCCCGCCGCCGCCGGGTCGTGCCAGAACGTGCCGGCGGCGGGAACGGCCGGGCGAGAGCCCTCCACCTCCGGAACCGACAGAGAGACCTCCTCCGCCTCGGAGCTCATCCTCTCCGGGTCTCAGCACGGACACAAGAGAACGAGGGGAAAACAGCACAAAAGTAAACACTCTTCAGGTGTCCTGGCGCTCCTTTAAACCACCTGACATTCCTCCGTGCGTGGGGGAAAAAAAAAGCAAAACACACATAAAAAAAAGAAAGAAAACAGTCGGAATAACAGAAAAGTCACCTTACTTTAAACATCTCCATTACGCACAAAATGTCATGGAAAGTGTAGTAAAAGTGGGTTTAGTGCGTCTAAAAGCGTCCTCCCTGTTTGTTGTTGCTGTCACGACCACGCGCTTTAAAACCGGGGGGTCCCGCAGCGCTGCAGCCCGGGGACCCCGCGCGCCTCTCCGTGCACGACCACCGCCGAGAGCTGAAGCTCCCGCACGAAGCAGCAGTGAAGAGGAGGAAGTCCTCGGTCTGTGGAGCTCGAGCTCATCTTCTCGAGGAAAGCTCGAAGGATCCAGCGCGAGGCTGCACGAGTCACCTCATCGCGTCAGGAAAACAAAAACGAAAACAACGCGCTCCCGTCGCACGGGCGGACCCTGCCCTGTGCCTTATCTGTCTCACACACTAACGCACATACACACACAGCAGCACTCACGCGAAACCGGGGCGGGTCCTGGGCGGCACTGTTGGTGTACAGGGAACTCCTCTTAAAGACACAGGCCGTTAAAAACTCTGCAGTAGGAGAGGTCAGGGTCAACTCTCCAGGGACATTCTTTCGTTCATTCATTCATTTTCTGTGACCACTTAAACCTTACTGGGATCACAGTTACCCAGAGCCTATCCCAGAGCAAACAGGCGCGAGGCAGCGACTCACACTGGGCGTGACACAAGGCCACCAGAGGGCACGCGCGCACACACACACACACACACCATTTGCTCATACGCTCACACCTACAGTCAATTTAGAATCCTCAAAATATGTGACGTGCAAGTTTCCGGAGGAAACCCACGCCACCACAAGGAGAACATGCAAACTCCACACACACGAGACCAGGACCCGGATTCAAACTCCCAGCCCTGGAAGGGTGAGGCAACAGTGCTACTTACTGCACCACTGTGGGGGCATCTCCTGGGAAATGACTCACTTTATGGCCTGAAGTGTATTGAGAAATCCTGGAGGTCTGGGGTCTGGTTCAGCTTAAGGCACTGTTCCATAGGTATACAGGAACTCTGCTGCACCTAAACCACACTGCAGTGGTACGGCAGTTGCAGCACGGTTTGATTTTCCAGAGTATCCCAGCCTGGTAATAGTGTTTCTGATACATCAGCAGCGCAGTTTTCTCCCCACAGTTTATCGCCGGTCGTCATCCAAAACTGTGTCCATGAAAAGTTCTTCTGTGAGAGCTGCTTTTATTAATGTGATCTTTTCATTTTTATAGTCTTGCATGGGTTTTTAAATGTTTCTCTCAGTTTAGCCATGCAGTGAATACCTAACCAAGCTCACTTGTTAGTGATGTCCTGGTACACCTTCACATTTTTCACAGCGTTAGAAAGCTCTGATAATCATGTCGTGGCCATTACGTAATTATCAGGCCTGGGAATGAGATGACTGAATTATTCTCTCGGTCTCAAGCCTTACAAAGTCATACCCACTACTTAGTTGTTCCCACAACTGAACTTATCAATCCATTACCAGAGTCATTCATCCAACAGGGATAGGATGAAGGGTGGAGAAACAGCCTTGTTAGCATGCCAATCAACTGCAGGGCACACAGACAAACACACTCATACCTAGAGACAATCTGGCATCTCCAGTTCACACAACATGCCTTTGGACTGTGGGAGGAAACCAGAGTTTCCAGCAAAAAAACAACACAGACATGAGGACACTGAGAGGATTCTGGTTGCTTCATCTGGGAATCAAACCTAGCGCCTTCTCACTGTGAGGTGATGGTGTTACCCACTACACCGCAACACAACCATCACTGCGTAATTTTCTTGTTTTTAAAATTAATATTACTAAATGTACTAAATTAAACAAAAAAGAATAAATACAAATAACATTATACGATAAATGGCGGTTTGATGAGCAGCATATCAGTGTGTTCCTTGTGGAAGTTCAGTCTTACTTGTAGTTTCCGTCAGAAATCTGGTTTGACTCAATCGGTACTTCATTAAACGAAATCAGGAGCTGCTGATGGAAATTCACAAAACCAAGCATTGGCTAGAGGTATCGAGGAGAAACAGACGTCATCAACAGGGCTGCACAACAGGACATTTTCCCACTGCATCAAGCACTGAAACCTCCAGCAGAGGTTTCCACCAGTCAAGTACCAATAACAGATTCTGGTTTTATAGTTTTTGGTACCTTCACAAGATCCAGGTACCAAATGAACATAAGAGCTTCGAGGATGTCCTTTGGTAACACAGCTGTAGATCTGTAGATCTTACTATGTGTAACTGTGGACATTTGTGTCAGCATATTTCCTGCCAGTGCAGATAGTGTTACATTACAGTAAGCAAGAAACGTGTCAAGTTCACACCACCATTGAAAAAATTGTTCTTGTAAATGTAGACTTTTTTCTTGAGCAGAACAGTGTAATGTTTCATATCAGGCAGTATGTTAAGCTAATTGGCTTATTAGGCAAATTAGCTGCTTTATAGCGACATGGAGTGATTAAAAACAAAAAAATTGTTAATTTATGTTGAGTGATTTCTTTTAATAGGTCTTTTTTTTGGCATACTTGAACTCTGCTGAAATCAGTAGATGTTTTCTTATTACTACAATTACTATTATTCAGATTTAAGTCATAGAAATGTCTAATTTGGAGTAAAGGCATACACGACTGACCCCTTCCTCCACTTCCGTCTCTCCGACCACATCACTGTTATGCAAAAGCCAACACACAGACCAATGGTGAAAGCCACTAAACCGGTTCAGAAACAGACTTGCGTGTGACCTGAGGGTCCCACCCCTGCACTCTAGGACTGTTTTGACACCAATAGCTGGGCCGTGCTCAAGCAAGCAGCCACATATGACAGCACACTGACGTACGGGAGTACACTCAGACTTTGACAGTGTACATCACCAAATGCACTGACAGCATGACTAAAACCTTCACCACTCTGGCTAATCAGAAGCCATGGGCGACAGGGGAGGATCACAGACTGGTCTGGAACGCTGCCTTCAGAGCCGGTGAACTGAGAACTTCCAGAGCCAACCTGTCCTGTGGCATCAGGAAAGTCAAGCGTCTGTACGCCAACAAGATAATCCAGCATTTCAAACACAGCAGAGACACACAGAGCCCGTGGCCGAGGAGCCAGACCATCACAGACTACAAACCTCCACCACAGACCTGTGACAGGAACATCTTTCTGCTGAACGAATTCAACAATTCATTTAAATGTTTGGAAGCCGTTAAAACCCCTCAACAATGTGACCTCACCTTCAGTGACTAGGTTCTATGGATTGCCTCAGCCTGCGGGATCAAATCTATCTACATGACAAGGCTGCTGGACCACATACTTGGTGGTGGTGGTGGTGGTGTGTGTGTGTGTGTGTGTGTTTGTGTGTGTGTATGCGTGTGTATGTGTGTGTGTGTGTGTGTGTGTGTGAAGGAGAGCTCAAGGATGTCCTCACTGACATCTTCAGCAACTCCTTTAGTGAGACTGTTTTGCCCACATGCTTCAAAACCACCACCACCATCATACCTGTGCCAAAGAAACCACTCCCATCCCACTTCAATAACTGCCACCCTGTCGTGCTGACATCATCATGAAGTATTTTGAGAGGCTAATCATGAAATCATAAAATCGTTCAGTTTTCATAACATGGAAGTGGGTCCACTGACCGTGTAATCTCCTCTGCCCTCCACTTAGGCTTTACCCACCTGGATCTAAAAGGCTTTGATGTGAAAACACTGGTTATAGATTTCGGTTCAGCATTCGGGACCAACATCCCTCAGAAAATGAAAGAAAACTGGAGCCTGAAAACCTCACTCTGTAACTGGATACTTGAATTTCTCACCGAGAGACAATGTCATTCAGAGTCAGCAAGGATCTCCAATTATACATCAAGGACCTCCACGCTGAGCACAGGTGCTTCACCACATTTGCTGATGACACAACTGTGGTGGGTCTCACCAATAACAATGATGAGACCAACTATGGGAAAGAGGGGAACCAACTGGCCATGTGGTGCAATGATTCCCTAAATGTGGGGAAAATAAAGGAGACTGTAACTGACTTCTGGAGAGCCCACATCCAACAACCCCACAGACCCCCCCCCCCCCCCCAAACAGAAAAACATCCCATACCCAGTAACGGTACTGCTGTAGAGTGTATGAACAGAAGCAGGTTTATGGATGTGTGCATCCCTGAGGACTTTTCCTGAACTAATAGCACTGCATCAGAGCATCCATCATGTGCTCTTTCGACCGAGGCATCACTGAGTGCATTGTGTCTAGCTGCATGACATTGCAGAACATGCTTGGGATGATTGCTGGTGCCTCTGTCCCCTCACGACTGGACATTTACAGCACTGGCAGCAAGCATTGTGAGTGACCCCTCCCATGCATCTCGTAGCCTCTTCAGTTTCATGCCATCAGAGTAGAAACTGGAGTCCCTGAGCATGATCTATCAGACTGGGTAGCAGCTTCATCTTTCAGGCTGTCAGGATGCTGAGCTCTTCCCCCTTTGCCTCCAAGAAGTCTTGACTGTGACTCATTGATCCTACCCCTTCGTATCTAGCAGCATGACCCCAGGCTTAACTTATATATTTTAAAATTCTAAGTACGTCCTAGTTTTTTAATGTTTTTTTTTTGTTGTTGTTGTTGTTAAAGGGGGCATTTGGCTGATGCTCTTATCTGGATTATAATTATAATATAATAATAATTAGTTACTAGGACAGTGCCCCTGGAGAAACTGAAGGTTAAGTGTCTTGATCAAGGACACAATGGTAGAAAGTGAGGGTTTGACCCTGCAATTTTGTGGTCATTGGGTTCACAGACAACTGTTTTATCCACTAAGCTACTACCACTCTGCACTGTGGGTGTTTTAGAACTAGTATAGTACTTTTAGTACTAGTATGAACATTTGTGCAGAGTTTGAGGCACAGAATGACACAGCAGCAGGGAAGACCACCGTGCCCCATAACGACCAGGTGCTGTTTTACCATGGCTTATGGGAGGAGGACTCTGTTTAGAGTCAGGCTGCCGGACCACACAATATTCCTAGTCAATCACACAGACAAGCTGGCAGATGTTCGCACAGACATTGTAAATATCTCTCTGAGCACCATAGTCATTCCAGTGTGCTTCAAAGCTAACACTGCCATCCCCGTGCCAAAAAAAGTTGTCAGTGTCGTGCCTCAATGACTACCATCCCATCGTGCTGACGCCAATCAAGTGCTTCAAGTGGCTCGTCATGAGACACATAAATTCACAGCTGCCCCCCTTACTGGAGCCCCTGTAATTTACGTATTCGTCCTACCAGCTTAATGGACGATGCCATCACCACCACCCTTCACCCACCTGGACAAACAGGACACTCATGTGAGTGTGCTGTTCACAGACTTCAGTGCAGCGTTCAGCACCATCATTTCTCTGCATCTGACCGGGCAGCTGAGACTGCTGGGCCTGAACACCTCCCTCTGCGGCTGGATCCTGGATTCAGTCAGTCAGGATTGGGAGCAACATCTCCAGCACCACCACCCTGAGCACAGAGCCCCCCCCCCTTCTGTTCACACAGCTGACCCACAGCTCAAACCACATCATCAAGTTTGCTGCTGAAGTCTGGTGGGATTGATTATTCATTGCTGTCTACTTCTATTTTTTGCACACTGAATGACTCTGCTAGGATACAGTGTCTGTTATAATACTGTCTCCTGTCAAACTTGTACCATGGCTGCTTTTGTGAACTACCATTCTGCCATAAGTGAACACACACCGAACACACCGCACACAGTGTGAACAGCATGAAATTCTTCCCCTGCATTTAACGCATCCACCAAGTGAAGCAGCAGGCAGCCAGGAACACAGCGCCCGGGGAGCAGTGTGCGGGGATGGTACCTTGCTCAAGGGAACCTAAGAGGTGCCACTAGCAGTCCTGGGATTCAAACCCATGACCCTCTGATCACAGGGTCAATGCCCTAACCACTAGGCCACCTGCCAAAAATCATCTTATCCTGTATTGTTTTTCTTGACCAGTTTGTCCATAGTTGACTTAAACAGCTGAAACTTGTTAATGTTCTTACTTTATGCATTAGCTGATTTTAAGTTAGCACATAAATAAGTGCCAATAAATACTAATTAATGCTGCTGCATGACAATTATTAATTAAGTCTCGCTAATTAGTCTTGACAACTTTTGACTTCAACAGCTCAAACTATGAATGCTGGGCTGAACAGTCCTGGGCAGATAACACTTTCCCCAAAACTACAGTACAGTTCCTGGCTCAAGTAAAAGTATGAAAGTCAGCAATTATCAAAAGAATTTGAATACTTGTAAACAATGTGGCCAAATGCAAGTTAGAGCTTCAAGGGTGGAGCTTACAATAAAAGTGATTTTAAATTAGGGGGCACTATACAACGCAAACAACGGTTTTTCAGTTAAAACTGGACAAACTGATTCGAAACTTCTAACAATCCCGCCCTGTCTTGTCTCACTTCTGTCTCTCACCCCCTGTTTCATGCTGTCCGATCACGCCTGTCTCTGTTTATGTGTACACATGCTTTTCTTTACGTCTTGAGCTCCACAAAACATCACAAAACTTTGAATGCTGTCTCTTTGCTCTATTCTACATGAGAGGTATTAAGGGTGTCTCAATAATACAAATAATTAAAAAGTAATTAGTAAAATTAAACCAATTAAACTTAATTTGTGATTTTGCAGGCTTAACATTGTTCAAAATTTTATTTGTATAGTTTGCATATATATATATATATATATATATATATATATATAGATAGATAGATAGATAGATAGATATAGACATATACTGTATATATATAGTTTGTATACGTATTTAATTTGTATAGATAGTATATATACAGGGGGTCCTTGAGTTACGAGGGTCTGGACATGCGAGGTTTCGAGTTTACGACTCTCACGTGGGCGAACTAGTTTAGTGGCATGCAGATTACACAGTAACGCAGCGTGTGAGTGAGGATGCATGTCTAAGTGCGTGTTACTTTGTTTGGCAACTTTCTGACTTTTTTACATTCATGTTAGGTCATTTTTTTCTGTTACTACACTACAGTGTACAATTACAGTGTATTTATGTCCGTTTCCTTTTTCTGTGACTTAATTGTGTTTTTATGTTCTAGATTTTTAGGATAGGTTATTGACTTGTGTTTGGACTTACACCAAAATTCGAGTTACATCACTGTCCTAGAACCACTAGGGGGCACTATTTCAAGAAGTCCTGCAATGTATTGAAAAAAAAAATTTTGTGCTGTGCACTATTTTTTTTTTTTTCCCATATTGTTTAAAGTTTGACATATGCCCAGTTTGGTCTAGTCTCTGGCTATTCCTTATATTAGAGAGAGTTGAGAGCAGTTTGGAAACAATCTGTGGATTCTTCCAGTAAATAACGATTACAAAATTTAGACTTTTTGCAACTTATGGCTGGAACATTAATGTCAGCAACATTAATCACTCAGTGAGGGGGGAGGTTTATTGCGACCTAAAAACCAGTAGGTCAGTTATTGATTATTTGACTGTGGCAGCATGCTGTGGAACCATTGGCGAAATGGTTTGGTGGTGAGGTGCTTGTCTACTGACTACCAAACAGAAAGTTCATTATTGAAGTCCTATGTCTGGGCAGTCTTCATGAAACATAGGATTTCACTGAAATGTTGACTTTGTGGAGCATACATTGCATGGACATCTACACTATATGGGCAAAAGTATTGGGATACGCTTGTTTTTCAGGGTTTGGGTTGGGCCTTCAATGGACGTGTCCCAATACGTTTGTCCATTTAACACAGCACCATGCAACAGATCAAGCTGTGTTCACAGTTAGCGGACTAAAAGAGCAATCCCGTGAGACAGGCTTCAGGTAGCACTGTCTACAAATGGCTAAAGGATAAAGGATACGGCCAGGTATACACCCATGACTGACCTTAACCTTTATCTATGACAAGAACGGACTGTTAGAATGCAGTTGCATGAAAAAATGTCCATAATAAACTCTTTTCCTCAGGAACACCTGTCCTGCAAGGCACAAATCTGACCTCTAGTGGTCCTTCCTTTGTAGTGCAACTGAAATTACCCCTGACAAAGTGTGTTTCCCGACTCCAATGCTGGAGTAGTCCACGTAGATGTTTAGTGTTTAGTGTTTTCCTGCTACGCAAATTACTTTATCAGATTATAGAAATGGTTCTCATTTAATTTCACAAGCTATTCATGAAATTGAACTGTGGAAACAGGCTGCACTGTAAATAGCAGGCAGCTTCAGGACCAGAACTGCATCACTGTCTCTTAATAAGTTGTCTACGCAATGCATAAAACTACTTCCAGGCAAGTCACACTTATAGTATTATAGTCTGTCTAGTGGTCCAGCAAGAAATAACTCGGGAAAGTTTATTTCTTGGCCTTGGTCCTGCAGCCTCAACTGATTCATATTTTAATCTCTAAGTGGCTTAAAACTAGATTGTGGTGTTCATGTCTTGGCTAAAAACCCTTTAGTCAGGCTTCTGGCCATTCTTCCTGTTATGTGAAGGGACCAGAGCTGGGAGGTCACAGACATAGAGAACTGAAGTAAATTTGGATGCTGGTACTGTTGTCTAAAAGCTTGTGCAATCACTCAAACGTTTGATGGTGGAACGCCAGTGTCTTAGAGTGCTTAGGTCTGCTCGGGTCACTTTTTGCACTGTTTTTTGCCCTTTCTGCATATTTATATTATGTATTCCCTAAACTCAAACAGTTTTACAAAATATTTTTGATGAACTGTTTATTGGCTCTGAGGTGAACGGCTGCCCGCCCATGACTGTGATCCCTGCTCACCTGTTCTCTAGATCAAATCAACCAACATCGGGGTCACTTTCTCACCTGTACTCTAGATAAGGTCGACCATCATCGGGTCTCTTACTCACCTGTACTCTAGATCAGATGGACCATCTTTGGGGTCTCTTACTCACCTGTACTGTAGATCAGCTCAACCATCATCAGGGTTTCTTTCTCACCTGTATTGTAGTTCAGATCGACCATCATTGGGGTCTTATACTCACCTGTATTCTTGATCATATCCATCATCAGTAGTCTCTCTTTCTTAGCTGTACTCTAGATCAGATCAACTATCATCAGGGTCTCTTTCTCACCTGTACTCTGGAGCAGATCGACCATCATCATGCTCCCTGCTCACCTGTATATGTATATGTGTGTGTGTGTGTGTGTGTGTGTGTGTGTGTGTGTGTGTGTGTGTAAATGTGTGTGTGTTTGCATTTACATTTATAAAATATTTTGTATAGTGTTCAGTTTTTATTGTTATATTGTATAGTTTTTCATTGTATTGGTTATGCTGCTTCTACTTTCTTTTGTACTGTCCACTTTGCTTTTGTAATAATGCAGATTTCTCACCCTCTCTGTCGCGTTTGGTCACCCTTATTCTGCTCACCTATATTCTGTAAAGCTGCTTTGTGTACTTCAGTTGTAAAAAGTACTATATAAATAAGATAAGATAAGATAAGCCTTTATTAGTCCCACAAGTGGGAAATTTGCTTGGTACAGCAGAAAGTGGACAGTATAAATACACTGAATCGACTAGACATGTATATAAAGTAAAAAGTAAAATGATATGTGGTTATGAATAGTGTGAACATGATCACATTAAAACGTCACTGGATTACTCACTAACCAGTGTAAGTGCCAGTGACAGCCCTACAATTTATACAAAAACAAGGTCAGATACTGTGTATATGAATAATTTAGCTATGCACTACTGCTGGAGCCTTGGAGGCAGGATGCATGAGCGAGTTGTTCTTTTATTAAAAGTACAAAAAAAACCTTAAGATAAAGAATAGACGAAATAGGACACACAAACCAAACCATATGGAATAGGCTAGAAGGAAACTAAACAGTAAGGTAAAGGGACAAACACAGTCAGGACTAGACAAGGGGAACTGAAACATGAAGCAAAACTAGAAAAACCTGGAACAGGAGAGAAAGCAAACCATACACATGTGGAGACTATAAAGAAGGAAACCAAGAGAAAAGCACATCACCAGGAAACCTTGACAACTGAATTCTGTGCAAAACACAGTTATTTGGATTTCAAATAGTTCATAAAACCTCTGAAAGGACAAAAATAGGACGCTTTTGAAAACAAATGACGTTTCTTCATGTTAGCCTCCTAATCGTTATGTAGGACCAGATATCCACATTTTTAGTCATAGGCCCGTCTTTGTTGAGTATAGAATAATGACACTGATTTCAGGCCAAGAGCCATCTGTTTATGGTTAAGGCAATTGTTTTCAGTGTTATCAGAATCAGAATCAGAAAACTTTATTGATCCCAGAGGAAACTGTATATGTTACAACTCCACAGTCACACAGAGACACAGAGACAAGAACAATACA
>JBBIGA010129811.1:0-22899 GCA_037576975.1 Alestes dentex | reverse complement strand
GCAGCCTGTCTGTGCACTGACGATTCACTTCACTTGCATGCGGTGAGTTGGAGGCAAACCCGAGCGGATTTCCAGTGATGTGTGTGTGTTCTTCTATCGATTAAGTGGAGCGGATTCTTTCACGAAAGATTCAAGATTCAACAGGGGTTTCCAAACACCCCCACTCCCTAAAAGGACAAGACTTTGCATGCATAAAATTTTGATTTCTGTTTTATTTAAACAGATTATAAATAATTAAATGGTAAATATCAATAAGTATATTGAATGGAATAGGTAGCAAATTGTCTAGTAAAAGGTGTGTTGTTTTTTTGTTGCTGCATCATGCTGTAGGACATTTTTTGCATTATGCCAACATAAAAAAAAAAAAAAACAAAACTTCAAAGTACCTTCCTGAACCTTCATGGCAATGGGCTTTCTGGTGAAGTCTGGTGTTGTTTTTCCTGGTGGTAGATTCTCGACATACTGGGTGATCATAACACCCGGTACCCTCGATCTTCTCTTTATTTCCACTGGAAACAGCAGGATAAAAAGCTGGTAAGAAGATGCCTTTGCTGTTTTATAGAACTGTCAAGGTAATGCAGTTTCATTGTCTCATGTTGTAAATGACAAATATTACAGACTAAAGCACTCGGCTTCAGTATCAGACAGATTTCAGGTTATAGGACATAACCTCAATAAACCACAAGAGGGCAGCACCGCTCTACATGAGCAGGCACAAAATCTGAACAGAGTGCCCCCTCTCTTCCAAAGTCCATCACAATTCTGTCTACAGACCGTGCACATAATAGTATTTACATAAGAGATACTATTATAGTAAATACTATTATAGATACTATTAAAGTAAATTCATCAGAGTAATTTGTATTACTCTGATGAATTTACTTTAACCTTTTGTTTTCAGTTGTCTTGGCATTTTTGCAGCAAAACATATGGAACTTTCTCATACCTGAACCAGGTGGCAGGCTGTTGTCACCTAAAGGTGTGGTTGATGCACATTAATAGAAGAAAATAAAGACAATGTTACTTTTGAAACAATGCAAGCTGAACAAAAACAGTTCAAAGGATTCTTTTGAGATTGCAAAAAGATAGCAACACAAGTGAGACCGGTGTTTAATTTCTTTGTTTTTATACACGATGTTCCAGTAAGATGGTGAAATGATTTGAATGTCATTTTAAGCTGTATGTGACTCAAGGAGAAACATCAGATCCAAAAAGAGGGGCACTATAATGATCCAGTAACAATAATGTGACGATAGCTCTGTTATCATCTTTGTCACAAGATCACCGTCTTCTTCTTCTTATTATTACAGTTGTATGCAGATGTCACGTTTTAAATTTAAAGTGAAAGTGAATGTAGTGAAACACACTTTTAAGCTATTTTAGCTGGAAAACACATGTAAGTGTGTTCCATGCACATGTGTTCCAAATGTGTTTTCTTTCACCAAGAAAATCAACAGAATGGGTAATTTGCCTGCCGGTGGTCATTTGGACAAGGCTGTTGCAGTAATAGCTTTTATTTGGTATAGTCAGTTACTGACTCAGCTGTAGATCTAATGCGAGCACTGCATTATCCTTTCAATCACCATGCATATGACCACACATTAAATGAAAAGTGTTTTCTTCAAAATAAAAATAAAAATATGTAACAGCAACAGTAACACTTATTCCATCCCAAAAATTGAAGTAATTCTTCTTTTTTTTTTTTTATCTTCTTACGCTATATATATATATCGATAGATTATGCTGCTCAAAGGTTCCAGTCGTTCATGTCGATCTATCTTGATAGATCGGATAAGAATTGAGAAGATAGGGCTGATAAGAATTACTTACCCATGGAAGCACTTCCGAACATCTCCAAAAATATGTTTGTCCTTTTATTCAGCAAGATGTTAGAGCTCTGAAATGAAAAAGTGGATTAAGATCACCAAAATGCGTTCATGAAATACTGAACAGTCCCCACACAGAGCTGTCATTTTATCAGGTACACCAACCATACAGGTGGACTGTTACTGATCTGGTGCTTTCCCACCCATTAAACCTCAACCCTGTTCATCAACAGAAATGACATCAGATGTTATTTGTGTGATGGACCATTCTCAACACTGTAATGACTCCAGCATGGTAATGGCATTACGTGGGCATTGTGCTCTGGTGCAACAGCATCGCTGGGGTTTTTTAAACCTCTGTGTCACAGCTGGGTCCAGAATAGACCACCAAAGAACAACATCAATCATCATGAAACTGGATGGAAAATCCACTGTAGTCTCCAACAGTCCACTTATAGGGTAGACCAGCAAGGCAGGTGTATCTAATGAGCAGTTTCCTCCAGGATCGATAAAGTTTTCTGATTTTGATTTTCATAAGGTGGTCAGTTAGCATATATTTGGGAAATAATGTCAAATTGAGATATTTCGGGCCAGTATGACTGTGATTTAAATTAAGCGATTTCCTCCAGGATCAATAAAGTATTCTGATTCTGATTCTTAAAGTCTAGGCCTGGTCTAGCAGACCAGAATATCCACTTTTTCATGTTGCATGATTGTCTGGCTACCGGTAGTGTACATACTTTCAAACATATTTTTACAGCACATAGTTTTTTCCACTTTTTCGTTTGCCAGTTATTATAGTAAAGTTCAATTATGCAAAACATTATGCTTACAAAAGATGTCATTTTAAAAACCTAGAGACTCTGTTCTACCCAAGGGAGCTGTATGTGAAGGCAGGGAAACTGAAACTCCATCTGATGGCCATATTTCTTTCGTAGCCACAAGGACACCATGATCTACTTCCTCAGATAATATAATGAAGCCAATCTGTCTTCTGTGGAATGTGATGTTGATATGCCTGTCGTACATTCCTCAGAGTGGAGATTTAGAATCCATTATCATAGCATAAGTTTAAGTCTTAAAGTGATTTAGTTCTTCCTGTTCTGTCTAAGTGCCTCTAATTGCACCTGAAATAAAGTGTGAAATCCTATAATGTCACTGTAGTAGTGTAATAGTAGTGTAACTGCCTAATTAGTGCCTGAAAGTGGCTCCTTTAAACCATGACCTTCAAAAAATGAACCAATAAAGATATATTAAGATTCTGATTTGATCCATGTTGCATGTGTGGTAATACAAGACTGACAATAAAGCTTTTAATGGCGTTCTGGAGTTAACAGGATCCTTTCCAATACTTTTGCAAGCTGTAGGGGGCAGCTATGTATCCTCTCCTTTTGATAGGTCACATACCTCATAAAAGTATTAAAGATAAGCAAGGAGAGCAATCAATCACAAGATCCCCACAGGCTCGAATTTATTTTTAAATAAATAAGCAACTGTGGTTGTATACTGACTTTTCTGTGTACAACGTGCTGCATTTTAATACTTTTTTGTAGTTTAGCAGACTTTCCCCATATTATTCACATAAAGTACAAACAAGTTTGCGTATCTTTGAAACTAACTCTGTAACTGAAAATATTAACCACAGGAGAAAAAGATATAGCGGAGGATGTGAGTTTCGTCACTCAAGCTCAAGGCATGACAAAATCCTTATATATTCTTATGTAAAATAAACAAATTTGAAATATAAGAATGCAAAAAAAACCAAAAAACGGATTTAACCTTACTTCTGTTTTTTGCAGTCTAAAATATTTATTGTGTAAAATCCAAATATATTACTGTGTCTCTTCTGTATATTAGTCACCCCCAGACCTGTTAACATGATGTTTCAAAGTCACTTTGTGCATCATACATTCTCAACTTCATTTTCAGTGTTTCACGGTAATTCTCGCAGTCTAACAATGTTTTAAACTAACTGTCAAACTAGTGACCGCGAACCAAAACCACGGTGAAATTTGTCCATCTGGGTGGTATCGTATGCAACGTGTAAGAAAAGATTAAACTCACCTTAAAATCCTGATACCCTTTGTCGACCTTCTTTGACTCTCATTTTAGTTCAACTGCTACTTGTACGCCAATAAAATAATGGTGGGCTACATGGAAACCCTATAGGAGGTGAGGTCGTATCAGCTGCTGCATTTAAGGTTTTTATTTGGTTGAGGGTTACGTTCGAGAGGAGGTCCTCTGCCTTGCTATATTCATATTTAGCAAGACAGTCAAGGGGAAAATATGGGCTACTTCATGTGATGTGATGATCAAAAAGTGGAACAGTGCCACATTATGCCACCTTAAAAGGGGCATTATCTCAATTTCTGTTGTTTACATAAACAGCTGAAATTTTATCGTCCTCTCTCATTGGACCAGTAATTCCAGTCTGTGATTAATGTATAAAAAACACATTTAAAAACTGCAGTTTCAGTGTCATGATCACAACTGTATTCACATGAAACAATGACCTTAAGCAATATGATCGATCGTATTTCAGGTTTTTAGACAATTATATAATGTCTGAAATGGTTCTGTGGAGTATAATAATGGCTAGATTACAGCACATCATTTAGCCTTAATCCCTTTATGTGTGTGATCTGTTCACAAACAAAATCGTTTGAATCGGCTTGGAATCTCAGCCTAATCCCCATCCTACCTTGTAAAACCAAAATATGCTGATGTGCTGGTCTGCTGGCATGGATTGGCCTTGGGTCAGTGTTACATTTCACATTGACAGGGGTTTGACCAGGCTTGACATGCCCAGACAGCTTGCTCCCATAACCTCAACACGAGCTGGGCTCTGAACATGGAAAACCTCTGAGTACGAGAGAAGAATAAACACTAATATCACCTTGTGACCTGGGGTGTTTCTTAGCAATTGACACCATAGACTGCACAATAAATGGCACATGTTGACTCAAGCAGTACAATAAAGGCAGGGAAAAGCTTTGTGAGGCCAGCGGGGTGAACGAGTAAGTGTTTATTTGACAAGGAACTTAACGTCTTCCTCTAGCATTAATGATGTTTTTAGAAACCTGGTGAACTAGTTGGCAGCTCTTTTAGCTAATCTCCAAACATGCCCACAGCATTGCCAATGAAATTAAAACGGCCTACACTCTCCTACGGCCTCTCCTCTACAGTGATGTAAAGCATTACAGAAGATAAGGCCTCAAGACCAAAAAATAAGGCCTGTGCCGTTCTGTCAGTGTGCGTCACACAAGCGCTCACACACTTGTAGAGAATATGGTGAGGGATGACTCATCTGACCCCCTCAATTTTTCTGTAGTACTGAGCTCTCAAATGTGCATTTGTTTTTGTCACGAAGGGCTTATACGCTGCAGCCCAACAATATACTTCAGTGTTGGTGTGGATGGACCGGTCTGATAATATTCTTTATTGATACTCTCAGTCAACAACAGTTATTTTGCTATGTGATAAGTCTGTTCTCATAAATATAAATGTAGATGTCACTTTAATCCTCCCTTCTGTTAAAACATTAGTTCAAGGGTCGTTGTTACTGAAGCTCATTCCATACATGCCAGAGTAATGACTCCTCTTTCAAAGTCTCTTAGATCTCTTCTTCTTGTCATACTGGTCCCAAAATCAGAGTCTACTAGGCCTGCTCAACATTTTATGCATGTCACAGAGCATGGTAGGATGTAGCACATAGGTATGGAAGCATCTTAGTTTTCTACTCATTCATTCATGTTTTTCCTTTTGTCATCTGTTTGTATTATTTTGGAGCAGGTAAATTTTTGGGGAGTAAGTTCATCCTTTATAATTGCAAAGTTTTAATGCTGGTTCGTTGCACATGGGTGATGCCATTTATAGGTCTGTACAATATTTACATGAAATGCCCCGATGGATCAGGTTAGTTTCATTTTAACAGATTTCTCGAGCATATGCACGTATATCAAATATAGCACTCGCACAAGCACTAACGTTAGCTGCCTCTCTCGGTTCGGTAGCAACAGTCCCAACGTCCGATGCGCTCCACCAGCAGACGGTTGGTCTCCTTGATCAGCTTGTTTGGCCTTCTTTTTAAAGAAATAGCCCAACATGCGTTGTTGCTTTCTTCTTTTCGAAATGTCAGCAACAATGCCTTGTAAACATGTATTGCTAACTAAATGAGCTCATGTGGGTGTGTGTGTGTGTGTGGGGGGGGGGGTGGAGTGCAAACAGGCACGTTTTTTCATAATAATTTAATTTTAATATAATTTTATTTTACTTATTTTACACCTGTGAGACAACCCATGCCCAAAATGATATTTATTTGGTCATCATATCAATATTTTAGAGCTCCCTCAAAATTTCACAAATTATGTTTCCAGGGGAGCTCATGTCACCACTAGGGGCCTATAGCTCCCTCTGCCCCCCCCCCAGTTCACACCCTGTTCGTGGTTCCCCCTGGTGGAATGAACTTCCAAAGGTGACCAGAGGAGCAGAATCCCTCTTTATCTTCAAAAACCTTCCAAAGACTCATTGGTTGCCCTTCTGATTAAGCTTACATCTTCTTGCACTATTCCCAACATAAAGAATTTAACATTTAGAACTCCCCTGTGGTTCTCACACCGTCCTGAAACTTTCTCAAATTGTTATTTTGGATAAAAGTGCCAAATGATGTAATAAAGTGTAAAGTGACCATTCTGTCATACGTGAACCACAGCACACAGTGTGAACAGCACAAAATTCTTTCTCTGTATTTAACCCATTCACCAAGTGAAGCAGCGTGCGGCCAGGAACACAGCGCCCGGGGAGCAGTGTGTGGGGACGGTATCTTGCTCAAAGGTGCCTTAGAAGTGCCACTAGCAGTCTTGGGATGTTGTTGAACATCTTATTTCCAAACCATGGGGATTAAACATGGCCTCACCAAGCATGTGGACACATGGTTCGGTCCTTGGAGGGTTTGGAAAGTTTTATTTCAGATTATTCCAGATGTTTTCTTGTTGAAACAGTAATATCCGCATATATTGTATCTTACTGTGCAGGCTAACCAATCAGCAGCGATGCGCATGGACTTAATATGTACAGGCATGAAACACAGATGGTAAAGGCTAATATATGGCATGGCTATGTTATAAATATGAGGTTTATGAGGACAAATAAGAGATCATCCTTGTAAAATGCAAATCCCACAACCCCTCATTTAGACCACTCAGAATGTTGCAAGTTAAATTAGCATGCTCCAGCCTAGTTACAGTAGCTCAGTTTAAGCTCCGTAGTTCAGTGAGAACTTAATTCATGGTTGTTGTAGCGTGTTACAGTCCATAACCTACTACAACAAGCATAAGAAAGCTCACTGCTATTATATTGATACAATAGCACCATGTAAACTAAGACAGAAACCACAGGCAGATTAGGCAACACTAGGTCATTTTGGCTGAATAGCTTACTACATTTCTAATTAACAAGAGGCTGGCAGAGACAGTCCTTTCAATTTTTTTTTAATATGAGCTTTTTCTGTAATTAATGATTAAAAAATACCATTCTAGATACACCAAGAAGTCTAAATGGTAAATTAGAGTACACCGGGATGAGTTAAACCTTAAATTAGTATAAATTAGTATAAATGTACATGGTCATTAACATGGTCAAAACCAAAGTGAAAATATTAGTTGTTTTAATATTTGGGCCTTAGCATGTGTTTTCAATGGAAAATAAACGGTTATGTAGATAGATACATAATTCAATAAATTAAATGAAAGTCTACCTGAAGACAAATACGTGTATGGTACAGTAATAGCAGTTTATGGAGGGAATGGAAGGGTGGAAAATTAACAAGAAGGGGTTACATAAAAATTATAAATGTGCAAAATGGAGAGTAGTGAATTGCTGAGATGCATGAAACAGATTAGAAATCAGCAGCTGTTAAACTAACATAAGTTTTGATCCTAATTATTATTGTTGTGATCATGATACTGAATATGTTGTTGCTGTCAGAACAAAATATTGCATCTCTCTTTTGTCTATTTTTTTCTTTTTTTGACATCATTTGAAAATTCTGAATTTCATGGCGCAATTTGAACACAAATGGTTCAGAATGTTTGTATTTAGTCAAGGTTTTTTGTCCTTTCTTCTATAAAGTAACTATTTTGGAAATGTGAGGACTTGTTCTAATACATCAGCTGCAATATATACATATGAAGTACTCCTTTAATGACTAGTTCTGCTTTGCACAATTTGTAAACCACCCTAGGTGAGACCACAGTAGAACCATCATTAATCTGACATTGGCCTACTTGGGTAGTTGTCCATTCACAGTTCAACAGTAATATCAACATATTGCAGCATTTCTCTTCCTTATAAGTCATGTTGGTGCTGTATCTCACATTTGCAGGATGGTGGACCTATTAAGACGATTTATTGAAGGACTTAATAAATGGAAATCCTGTGCTATGTTATGAAAATGTACACTTGACGTGAAACAGTTGATGGCTGAATTGAGATGCCCTTAATGCGGGCGCTGAGGTGCTTGTGGACACTGGAGTCGTGTATCATAGGAACCATGCTGAGACCAGAGCTATTTGTGTTGAAATATGAAACAATGCAGCCCAGTCATCATGCCATCATCAGCAGCTTGCATGTCAAAAGCAGAGTACAGTGAGACCATGTGTCTCAGTAGTTAAAAATGAAGTATTCCATTCATTGCTTTTCAGTGAAATTTGAGTTGTACACTGTAACAGAACATATATGGATGGTTTGAAGTGCATAAACTGGACACAATACTCCTGTTTACATTTTAGGATTTATTGTCACCACAATTCACAACTCAGGAAAAGATCAGCACAGCTAAAAGTTATTTATGTGTTATATATTTATTACCTTTTCAGTAAGGCCAATTGAAAGTTACCACTCTAATTCTTGAAAATGAAACATGCAACAGAATCTCCATCAGGCAGCAGCTCAATCTGCAATACAAAGAAGAAAAAATCAGAAACTGCAAACCAGTACAAAATTTAAATGAGTGACAATTGCATCTAAATTGTTCTAACACTGATTTGTTGCATCCTGTAATGTGCCTTGAGTGCTTTTAAAACTTCAGTGAAAGTGTGTGAGCACAGGCACTACTATCTCGCCGGCACTTCATATGAGGACAAGTACGTACACTGGTTAATGCACTTTGACACCATTTAAAACAGTGAATCCAATCACCACACTAATTTTTATGGACTGAAAAAATTTACAGATTTTGAAAACGGACCCAAACATATTAATGCTGTATTTCACATTGAGTCCAAAACTGGCAGACTGTGGCAGTGTGTAAATTTTTTTTAACTGGAACTGCTCATCCTCCAGAGGGCTTTCTTGAAGGACCAGTGTCCAGTACAGTTTGGTGATTTCTCTGTTGTTAAATTCAACTACCAAACCCTGAGGACCGGAGATGTGCTCCCCCCCTTTAGTCTGCTTAAGTCTGGTCTTTTCATAGCATACGGCGTATTCACTGTGTGCACATTTTTAGTAATAGTGCTTGTACAGTTGTAATACCTTTTACTTGAACTTTGGCAGAGCACTCCACTTTCCCAAATGAGTTGACAGCCACCACTTTGTACTCGCCGCTATGGCAGGGTGCCACTCTGATGATGTACATGGAGCAAACACCATGAACGTTGGTGATGTAGTAATGCTTATTAGAGTTGATGCAGATGCCGTTCAGATACCACGAGACGTTGGGTGCAGGGGAGCCTCGAATAGCACAGGTCATGAAGCACTGGTAGCCCTTCGGAGGAGTATGTACTTTCAAAGGAACCAGAATGGAGGGGGGTCTCTCAGAGGTGATCATAGTTGATGGACCAGTGGGCAATGAAACTGACAAAAGAAGTGGACATTAAGTACATTTCAGTGTTCTGCTAGTTTACAGTGTCATCATCAGTAATGTTATTTCCGAGGTAACAACAACTCCATCCCTGAAACCCACATGCACACACTACTGTTCTGGTTGTTACATACTTTTATTGCTGTTAATGCCCCACGTTGGTGACTCTGAAGGCTCGGATAGACCCATGTCATTCTTTGCGTACACTCTGAAGTGGTACTCTTGTCCTGAATGGACGCTGGTGGTGTAGGTTGTGCAGAAGAGACGATCTACTATTGTGCGCCATATGCGTGTTTTGGATGTGTGTTCTGCTACCATGTAGTGCAGCCGGTCATCCAGCTCCTGATCTGGTGAAGGAGTCCATGTGATGATGACCTTACCATGGATGAGCTGCTCCAGAGTCACTGGGCCTGGTCGCTTTGGGTCATCTGTAAAATGTAAAAAGTTTAAACTGGCCGTTTTTTGTCACGCATTACACCACACCACAGCACGGCACACAGTGTGTAATTATTCTCTGCATTTAACACATTCACCAAGTGAACTAGTGGGCAGCTGAGGGGCAGTGTGCTCAAGGGTACCACAGTGGTGCCGTTGGCAGTGCTGGGATTTGAACCCATGATCTTCCAATTGCAGGGGCAACTCCCTAACCACCCGGTTGAATAATTCAGAACTGTATAATTCAAAATTGTGACCAATGTTGATAAATATAATCCATTAGGAATCATATATACGTGTGTGTGTTTGGTAGTGGGACAAAGAAGCCCCAGGGTAGGATGCTCCCCTTGTTTTCTGTCCTGATGAGTTTAACCATTTTTTTTAAACAGTTTTCTTACCTGTTACTCGGACTTCAATGTTAAAGCTAGCTTGTCCACTCGAGTTTTTGGCTTTGATGGTGTAGATTCCAGAGTTTGAGTGCTGTGAGTTGGGAATGACGAGCATGGATGTGCCCTCAGTGTTGATAATGTTAACCCATGGAGACACCGGTGCACCATCCTTCAACCATGTTATTTCTGGTAGTGGAGATCCCTGAGTATAAGACACTTGAAGGTGAGGAAGGTGAATTTTGAAATTTACAAATGTTGCCCTGGTTCAGGCTTCTGGAGATAAACAGTAGGTTAAAATTCTGCAGCAGGTATATACTAATAAGAACACCGTGAAGAACATCGTGATTTTACATTTACCTCATAATTCATTTTGATGCGGACAGAATTTCCTGCTCTCACAACAATGAAGTCCTCGGGATCTTTGAAATGGGGTTTCACTGAAAACAGATCACAAGCATTTGAAAGTCCTCTTAACGCAAACATTTAAGACAAGGAGAGAGACAGAGAGTAAATAGTGAAATTCACAACACATTCCACATTATGTCATAAGAAACAATTCAGTCTGAGATTTCTACAAAGGTAGTGTGTTTCATATACTCAAAAAGGGGTCCAAAATCGTTTTGAATTTATTAGAGGGAACCCACAGGGATAGCCTTATCTTTTCCAATGAAAGAAAATAAAGAACAGCTTGCATCCAGTTTTTTTTAAGATGAAGAGTGGAGAGGCAGGGGTGACATGCCAGATAGTGTGCCCTGAGCGTTAGGATCAAGTTTTACATGAGCTATGACTGACAGTTATGACTGAAAAAGATTTATGTCCAGTAGTTACATAATGATGGACAGAGTCAGAGTGTGTGTATAAGATTATCCGGAGTTTGGAGACGCCTGCTGCAGGAATGTAATGAGAATTATGCAGGTTTTGCCCAAATGACAGAGCTATATATTGGTTTCAAAAGAGTTTAGTGGTTCTCACCAAAGAATTTGAGAGATCATGAATGAAATCGTGCCTTTCAAAGACAGACATGGATCTGAAAATTTAAGGGTGAATCATTAGGTGAATTAGGAAAAAATGTATTCAAGGGACCTGTAGATATCTGAAAAAGAGCACTTCAAACTCAATTTAAACCTGTCCATCACTGATGCAAATGTGTTAGCATATTTCCCTTTTTATACAAGGTATCTGATTCCACGGGCTGTTCAGTAAAGTAAAATTTACAGTCATGCATGAACAAACCACGGCACACAGTATGAACAATGTGAAATTCTTTTTCTGCATTTAACCCATTCACCAAGTGAGCAGTATGTGGGATGGTACCTTGTTCAAAGGTAGCTCAGTGGTGCCACTAGCAGTTACGGCTGCACAATTAATCAAATTTTAATCACGATCACGATTTTGCCTGCCAAGATTAAATTAAGATGATTGTCTGCGATGTTATTTGAATAGTGGGCTCTGCTGCATATCAAATCAAGCACTTTCTCAGCCAATAGTCAGTTATTAGCTGAAAACTGTTCACCTCGCCCGGGTGTCCCAATACTTTAGTCCCCCACAGAACATGCTTGCCGCTCGGGGCAACCACCAAACTCCGTAAAACTTCACAGTTAGATAGGGCTCGATGAGACCTTTCCAAAGATCCCTTGTTTGCCATAATAACCCCCGGAGATCCGGACCCGGGTGTCCCATTACTTTTGTCTGAGGTGAACAGTTTTGGCTAATAACACCAGATTGCTGGGGCAAATGAGGGGTCGTTGGAAAGGTGTCACAGAGCCCTTTCTAACTGTGAAGTTTCACATTTAGAATGCGAGATATATTTTCATATTTAACATTTAGATTTAAGATCATTTAGAGAAAATCCTCCATGTTTGGCGAGGGGATGTCACAGCACGCAGTCCAGCCCCCTGCTAAGTAACAGCCAGTTGTAATAACGGGGCGTGGCCAATTAGCATATCTCGCCATTTGTAAAAGTGCTACATTAAAATCCCACATTTAGAGTCGCCATTTGTAAAAGTGCAACCTTTAGATTTAGAGAGCAACAGTGAGTTTTTAGGCTTCTTTTTTTTTTCATTTGCACTTTATGATTGCACTCTGCAATTGTATATTTATTTTTTGTTAGCCCTTTGTCTTGAGTAAATTTTATTTTATTATTTATGAGTTATTTTTATTTGAGGTTTCATTTTGATACTTTAAAATAATAAAATTGCAATAAAATGTGTTTTACCTAAAATAATGAATAATTGTGATTAATAATCGTGATTTCAATATTGATAAAAATAATTGTGATCATTTTGCCCATAATCGTGCAGCCCTACTAGCAGTCCTGGGATTCAAACCCACTATCTTCTGATCGCAGACCACCAGGCCACCAGCAGCCCCTTGATACGGCTTGATTTTGCAACTCACCATTAGAGGTTATGGATGAAGTAGTGAGTTGACCACGGTGCAAAATAGGGGAGGATGGCTGTTCTATTGATTGCAACTTACTATTAGGATTTTTTGCGCAGACCATCAAAGAGGGGCCACTGGGTTCTCCAACTCCAGAGGCATTAATGGCCGCCACTCTAAACTCATATTCTGATCCTTCAGACACCTCCTTCACCGCATACTTCAGTCCTGAGTGAAGATAAAGAAGATGTTTCAGTACATACATGCTAATTTAAGTATCTTCATGTTCATAACAATAATTCTGTAATTGCCATTTAACTTTATTGCCTATCACTATGTATGTGGTGACTGTGTGAGCAGATACTAATAGCTGTTTTCTAGTCCATCACAACAAATCCCAACACTTATGCAAGACCAAGAGGTGTGTCTTTTGTTGGTCTCTGCAATACTCATATCATAAAAGGCTGCAATATGCAAATTACCTTCTAGCCAGACACAGTATTTCTGACGGGGTGACCAATCACAGCTCTTGGTGAGTTATTGGAAGTTCTATTGAATTGAGATCTTCACATAAGCCAACAAAAGGCTAATATTTAAGAATTAAAGGTGTTGACTAATTGGTGCATGAATGGGCACTCCTGTAGCCAGAATAAGGAGATATATTTAAATGTGTTGGTGTTGTGACATCAAAAAAACTATGATTTGAAAGCAGGGTGTTTTTGTAACTTGTTTTCAATGTATGGACTGTATAGTAAACATACTATTTGATACAGTATAAACAAAGTTTAAGCCTTTTTAATCTCAGAAAAGTGATGATACAAGCTCTTTAATATGCTGAAAGGCATTATAGTACTGACATTTTGTCCATATCGGGCACCTTTATTACCAAGTTTTGATTAAAAAAAGTGCCCTTTCATTCCCTTTCTATTTATGTGCCTGTGGTCACCTTAATATCATTCTTAAATAGAAGGTATTATTATTATTATTATTGTTGTTATTATTATTATTAATTGTCTAATATATTTAGTATTAATCAATGCAAAAATTAAGTCCTCAAAAAGCAAAGGTTTTCCAAGTGCTCTACATCTGTATTAAATTTTACATGTTTTATGTGAGGATGGGCATGGGTGTGGGTTTTCTGTATTATTAAATAACTACACATTTGTCGTATTTGTGTGTTCATGTCTGTTCTCTACAAATGGCAGCACTTTCTTGTTAGGGTAAGACATACAAACAGCATAAAGCTCTGATATGGGTGGATCAAAATCAATGTAAGCCTTTTTTTTAAAAATCCTTGTTGCTATACTGACGTTCTCATCTAAATTTCAGGAAATAAGTTTTTAAAAGTAAAATGAAACATATTTAGCTATGTTCTGGCCAACTTACTGGTCTCAAAGCACCAATGGAAAATGGAAACATTTGTCATCAGTTATCATTGATAAAGATCATTGATTCTTCCAGCTCTACTCTGAGGTACTGTTCAGAATAAAATACCTTTGATAGGCTCATTAGCAGAGTTCAAAGCTATCCATTGGTTTGTGTCTTTTTTGCGTTTCTCCAACTGATAACCCAGAATTTGTGTTCCTCTGTTCTTCTCTGGAGGAGTCCACTCCAGATTGATGCAGTTTTTGAATGCACTTACCACCTTAGGATTAGATGGCGGCCCGGGGAACACTGAAATACATTGACATTCATTGTAAGGCTTTAATATGCATGAGAGGAAAATAAAATGAGTGACCTTCATGTGTTAGCAAAAGGAGAAATTCTATAATTAACCTATTTTTGGATGTTGTCATACAATGGATTGCAGCTGCTTTCTAACATTGATAGTTTTCCACATTTCCATTAACTGAAAATATATTTAGCCTCTTACATAAACTGCCAGCCATAATGCTCCCGGTTTCCAGTGGATCACTGATGCCCTCAGGGTTCTCAGCATAAATGCGATAGATGTACCTCTTGCCATGGGTCACGTTCCTGTCTCTGAAGGTTGTGCGATCAGCTGAAACATCACCCACTTTATTCCACGAACTCTGCCCTACCTGTTGGCGCTCAATTATGTAATTTGTCACTTTTGAGCCACCCTCATCATTTGGTGGGTTCCATTTAAGTTCAATGACAGGGTCAGCACTGTCAATCAGTTCTACTGGTCCTTTTGGTGGACTGGGCTTGCCTGTTGAGGGATACAGGTAGATGATGAAATTTATTACATTGTTATGTTGATGACAAAGATGTTAAAAGTAAAATGTGTTGCTTACTGAGCACAGTCAGTCTGGATAAGGCAGTAACAGTCCCAAACAAGTTTTTAAGTTGGATCTTAATTTCTCCAGAATCACTCCTCAAGCAGTCTTTTATGACAAGACGGCTGTGATTTGGTTCCTTCACCACTCTAACTCCACCACCATCCATGAGCTCAAAACCATCCTTAAACCATCTGATCTCCAGTGAGGGCTGGGGCGAAAAAGACATCTTAAAGGATGCAGTTTGGCCTGCTTTCACTACCACAGGACTGGAAAACTTGTGCAAATCATCAGGATCAAATTCTGGAGCATCTGAAATTTAGAAATATGCAGAAATGTAGAAACTATTGATCACTCCTAAAGCTTTTAGTTAAAAAAGGAACTTCCGTAGATGTGTTACCTCCAACTGCCAACATGGCAGAATCCTTGTAGTCATTAACTTCAAACTGATACTGACCCGCATCCGAATCCTTGCAATTCTGAATACTCAGTTTATGAGTACCTCCATCTTTAAATATGCTTATTCCATCTTTTGCGGAGAGCTAGTTAAAAATGTTCCACAAAAAACAATTAGATATAAGTAGAACACAAAAAGATGGAAGTGAGAAAAAAAGTGGTTTACTGAAAGGAAGTACATTATTTATGAAAACACACCTTCTGCCCATCTTTAAACCAGATGCCATCATATTTATCAGAGTTCATCTTACAGACCAGTTCTGCATTTCGGCCACGGATTGCATAAGTGTCTGACATCTTGGTCAAAAACAGCTGATCATCTACAATACAAATAATAATTATACATATCATAATTAGTACTTATACATATCTACTTATACATATAAATACTATACATATCATAACTAATAGCAATTCTTGACACTGTGTGCAGAAAAAAAAAAAGTCATTTGTCATTATGTCAAATGTGTTGCGTTGCAGTAGTATAACTGGAAGGACAAATATTAGGTCTGGCCCAAATATAATTTTATATATATAATAATCTAATGTCAAGAATATAAAACATTAATTTTTTATGTTTCTGTTATCAGTTTGCCTTTATTGCTCTCAGTAATATTTACAGTACTGAATTTTACTGGTTCTTTTGATGTTTTTGAATCAACAAGCTCAACTTGAATGAGTGAGTTTTGTTAAGTCTAACATGTTAGATAACTGATTAAGTTCTGCTCAGTCAGAAACAACTTCAGTAGCTTCCTGGGTTGGCATATTAACCAGTTTTTGGTTTGTTTGGCTCAGGTACTGTGTCTGACCTGTCATTTTATCATTGGTATTGGAGCTGTGGTCTGGGATTGATAGTGTTGAAAAGCAGCACACACCTTTTCCAGCACCATCTTTAAATTTATCTGCAAGTGAAGCATCGGTGTCAGTGCCGTCCCCGTCACGTCCATCAGCTCCTAATCCATCTCCTGCGAATCCATCTTTTCCTGACCCATCTCTTCCATATTCATCTTTTCCAGATCCTTTGTTTCCTGATGCATCTCTTACTGATCCATCTCTTCCTAATCCTTCTCCTCCTGACCCATCTTTTCCTTTCCCATGTTGTCCCCATTTATCACCTTTGGATTCATTTCCAGTCCCTTTTCCAAACCCAGATTGACCACTATAATTCCCTCCATCTGCTCTGGCTCCTGTGTTTCTCTCAGCCTGGCCTTTGGCTGCCTCATCCCTCTCCTGCCTCAGCCTGGCCTGTTCTTCAGCCAGTTGTCCAGTCAGATTATCAGCATTGCCTGCACCACTCTGGCCTTTCCCATGGGCATTTGGATCGTCTACATGTAGAACATACATGGTGTTGTATACATGATATATTTTAACACTCTGGGTACAACTAATCAGTTGAAAAATAACAACATAAAACTTACCCTCCACAGTTAAGGAGGCTTTGCTGAACTTGATCCCAGCTATAGCTGTGTAGATCCCCTTATCTTCTGGTTGACATTTCTTTATCACTAATCTGTGAGTGGTCATATCCTCTGAAACAGTAATGTTGTGCTTGCCCCCATGTTTAATAGAGACATCATTGGCACACCAGGTGAGTTTTGGAACAGGACCAGACAGGACACACTCAAATGTAGCATCCTGTCCTTCTAAGACCTTAACATTCTTCAGCATGCCATCAAATTCCACATCAGGAACTGAGGAAATTCCATACAGATACAGATTAATCATGACTGGTGATAATTACACAGTGTCACAACCCAAAACAAACCCTCATTTGTATAAAAGGGTCAGGGATAATAACAAGAACATTGGTGAGCCAAATTATTATATCCACCTGCCTAATTAGCTGTTGCTCCTCTGTGTTGTTATTGCATTGGGCATCCTAAGTTGCCCTCCTCATTTTTGCCACCACAGCAATTAAGATATTATCTTTGACCATCCCTACATGCTGCTATAAAATGAAATTACTTACTCGTCAGGTCAGTAGAGAAAATATTGATATCCTCAACATCAACCTGATATAGCCCAGCATCCTGTAGGCCAACATTATTGATGCTAACGGTATATTTATCCCCAGCTTTCCTCATATTGTGTTTGGAAGAGTCATTAGTGCCATCGCCATAATCAAGTGCCTCACCATCCTACCATGTATAAAGAACATTAAAGGATTCACTTGCTTTTTGTATGTTAAATATATATCAGGTGTCTTCTCACTGTCACTGTTGTCTGTTGATCTCACCTTATAGAGGTAAATTTTGCTGTTGGGATCTCTGAGCTTCATATCAAATTCAAATTCGGCATTTCCACTTGTTTTCACCTCAATCTGTTCTGTGTTTTCAACTTTTTCAACAACCTGTAAAGGGATAGTGGATGCAGAGGTCATAGTTTGTAAACTAAAGATGCAAGTGTAATAAAAAAATTGTAATTGTCCCCTGCTATACTCAAAATAAACTGACATCTGTGCTGCTCAGAATTGCACAATAAGGTTTTGGTAAAACATTGCAAAGTGACCACACTGAAAGTATTTCTAGTAATACGGTTACTATGTTACAGTAATATAAAAGAGAATAAGGCAGTTTGGGTGTGTGGGTACATGTTACAATGCATGCCAATGCTCAGAATAATAAGAAATGCCAGAGAAATAGACTATTTCAGAGGTTAGAGTGGGAAAAGGACCTGTGTTGCTGTAGCCGAATGCTTACACTGTCAAAGCTTGTTTGTTATAACAAACAAACTAAACCTGTTTGCTTATAACTTACATGTTAACTGTAAAAAGTGAGTTTGGCTTTATTGCAAAAATATACCACAAGGAAATGTCAGACCTTGCCATAAAGGTCAATTAACTTTAAACTGTTTCAGGGAGGACAATTAATATCAAAAACCTGAAGCTACTCATACCTTTTCCTGTTCTTCTTCTCTCTCCTTCTTCATCTGGTTCAGTTTTTTCAGCATCCAGCGGAAATCAGTTATGCCAAACTCAAGACAGATGCGCTCATAGTCATTCTTATTGGCACTCAGCAGCACCTCCCAAAACTTTGGGTCAACCTCTCCTTCTTTCTTTGGTTTTGGTTTTCTTTTCTTCACAATTCTGGATGTAAATAAATAAATTTACATTTACGGCATTTAGCAGACGCTTTTATCCAAAGCGAATTCCATTCCTTAACTACATGGGACAGTCTCCCTGGAGCAACTTGGGGTTGAGGGTCTTGCTCAGGGACCCAGTGGTGAGAGTAGGACTTGAACCCATGACCTCTTGGTCCAGGGGCCAGTATCTTAACCACTGAGCTACCACCACCTAATATGGCCATGCTTTTTGAAAACCACAATCTTTGTATTTATAGCATTAATAATTCAGATCTAAAGCCTTTTCAAACCTTTTACAAAGCACCGAAGGTGGAGAAAAAATGAAGTCTCTAGTAAACTAATGACGATACAATACAAGCCAACACAGTGAAAGCATGCAAATCTTATCTAAATCTAACCTTCATCAATTAAATTGCTTTTTTACTGTATATATGTTTCACTTTTTTACTGGCCAAACAGTCCATGTAAAGTGAGCATGCAATCTTTTATGGGACGTTGATTCCTTCCAATATTTGCCATTTATGCCAAGGATTTTTATGTGGTATCAAAATATGCATAAAAATACTTTGATGGAACCTGATCTATTTCTGTAAAGCAGAAATGTATAGTTCTAGAGTTGGACTGGGTATAGACCTATTGGTGAAGTACTTAATAAACAAAGTCAACTGATGCATTACGTTGTTTTCTTGAGCATTTTTCTGAAGTCTTCAGGATTATTTTGGGTATTGTCTGAAAAAAAGACAAATTTTTAAGCAGACATGAAACAAATATGTATGCATAGAACAACACATTTCCATTGTTAATCCAAACATGATTTGTCAGTTTACATTTGGAGAACATACCTTTCTTTTTCTTGAATCCAGCTGAAGGGGAGAGAATGACCACAATAAGAGTATAACAGTATAATGGAATATGCAATAGCACCATTGTATTTTTTTTCTAGCTATTTACTATGGAATGATTTCTCACCTTCAATAACAGTCAGGGAAGCAGTACAAACAGCTTTCCCAAATGAATTTGTGGCAAAACATTTGTAAGTGTCTGCTTGCTCTGCAGATACATTTGGTATCTGGTATGAGAGTGAAAGGGAAAAAATGCATTTTTCACTATTAAGCAGTTATTTACCTGATATTTGCAAAATATGGATGTCATTTATACATACACATGCTACTAATAATATTATTAACCTCTAAAATGTACTCTCTGGTTTTCTCATTATATTTTGTTGTGTATTTCTCTGGGTCAGATGTGTCTTGTTTGTTGGCTGCCCAAGAGATGGTGGGCTCTGGGTCTCCCGTCGCTACTGCTCTGAACATAGCAGTTTTACCTGGGGAGAAACAGCAAAATAAAACCTTCAAGCATGGGCAATTAGCCTGAATGGCAAGGTTATATCACCTGGAGGAAAAAAAAAACGTAATTTTTGCTTTAGCTAATTCACTGAGCACCCCAGTGAAGACGTGTGGACGGATTGTGTGCTGCACTTTTTTTGGTTAAAAAAAAAAGGCAGAATGTAGCATTAAGTGAGTTTATTCAACTCAAATAATTGAAGCAATGCAAAGCAAAATAGGTGAACAAAAGAAATACGTGAACAAAATTTGGACAAATATATAAAAGAACATTCTTACCCTCTTGAATGGTCACAGCAATGGGCTTTCTGGTGAAATCTGGGGTGGTTTTTCCTGGTGGGAGTTCCTTTACATATTGTGTAATCATAACTCCAGGCACCCTGGACCTTTTCTTGATTTCCACTGGTCATGTTAGAATGAAGTGGTGAAAAGATGTAATTCGTGTTATTCTAAAAAGTTGTAGTTGCACACTCCATGGATTATGTATGTGTGTATTTGTATGTGTTTATTTACTGGCGTACTATAGCTTTTGTTTGTATTTAACATTCCAACCACAGAGGATATTTATTTATTCCCTGCATATAGCATGTAAGGTATGATGCACCTTCTATGAGTTAGAAATTTACATAATAACGAAATATCGGTTCTTATTTACGTCTTATTTATGACTGTTGTCGCTTCTCTGATCCACCCTCTTCTAGGTCCGTTTTTTTCTGTGTCAAACTTACATGTTTTAGTTTATCACACAAGACAAAAACATGAACTATTTTTTCATGTCGCCCAAGATTGTCGATCATCCCATCTTGAGTGAAAACAGGGGAAAAAAACAGCTGTGACTGTGACTTACCTCTCTCAGCCACACCATTTTCCACTGACACTGACATGTCTGAAATGTGAAATAAAAGTTTCCTGTGCCCTGAATAAAGAAAAAAGCAGTCTTTAATACACAAACTTCTGCTCCTTATTCTTACATTTACAGCACTTAGCAGATGCTTTTATCCAAAGCAGCTCCCATTCCCTAACCACATGGGACAGTCTCCCTGGAGCAACTTGGGGTTAAGAGTCTTGCTCAGGAACCCAGTGGTGGTATACTGAAGGTAGGATTCGAACCCAAGACCTTTTGGTCCAGTGGCAGGTACCTACTAGGCCACCACCACCACGCTTCTTCTTCTTCTGACCATCCAGGTGTAGTGGCACCAGTACAGTTTCATTCCAGTTTAGAGCACCGAAAGTGTTTGAGGGAGACACATGTAAGTACGGATGCAAATGCTATTTAATTCACTACAGATGCCATAGTTTTTGGTATAGGTTCCTTCCACACATTGTTACCTGCACGTTGAACAACAATATATTATGGACAATTGATGGAGGTTGCAGAATCAAAGCCTTTGAAGTGAACCGAATTTTTTTTAATTTTGATAAAGTTTGTTGTCCATGTATTACATACTAATGCATTGTAAGTCAAACTGGCTAGTCTTGTGAGAACTTTTTTTGTGTCTACATAAATTGAATGGAAATGGAAAATCTTAACATTTCACGAAATGTCATTCAGCAGCACATACAAGCGTTTTAGCCATCAGTAGCCAAAACACCCTGTGGGTGTAAACATGTAACTTGAAACTATATCTGACAGTTATATTTCTCTAACTACCCAATGTACACCTCTAGGCATGTCATGATATTCCAGCCTGCTCCTATCCAGGTAGTAAATGTCATGTAATCTGTCTTCAGGGGGATCACAGTGCTGACATATGATTTGGTAAATCATAGTACAATTATGACTGTAGATTTAGAATGAAATATACTTGAAAATAAATCTCCAAAATGTTAGCCATAGAGCCAATTCTTGCTATTTTACTTTCTTTTCAGTAATCCTTGTTAAAAGTTTCTGTAAGTATTGCCTGCTCATTTGCACACCACTATTTAAACTACCAGACACCCTTCTAAAGTGTTTCAGGAATCTTAGGTTGGCCTTGAAGGTCTTTTCTAGTATTCTGAGTTTTCAGTGGGTGACATTAAAACAGAACCAGTTTTAGATTTGATATATATTGCACGGGGAGTAATACAAGACCAATAGTAAAGCTTTTAAATTTAGAGTTCTAGAGTTCACAGGACACTTAGCGAAGTTTGCAAGCTGCAGGGGACAGTTATTATTTTGTATTTGATAGGTCACATATCTCATAAAGTTTACAGATGTCCCAGCATATTCATCACCACTCCTTGCTTCTGGGGCTTTCTCAGCTCTCGAGTTTACGGTGCTGAGAAGTCAGAACGTGTTTTGTATATTATTATTTCATTTGATCCAATATGTCCTTATGGTTTTACCAACTATTTAGCAGAAAAAGTAACCGGAATATTGTTATACATTGTTATTCCCCCTCGAAAGAGACCTTGTCACAAGAAAGAGAATCTCTACTGTGTCCAATTAAGCAGAAAACAGGACAAAAGTACAGAAATCCTACCCAACAAGAATCTAAACATTAAAACGAAGCATTCTCATTTCCAGTTTTTTTGTACAAGAATCATACTTGTGCAGTTTGTTGAGTATTTGTTTAAATTTGTGAATGAGTTTAGGTTTTATTTTTTATTTTTTAATGTAACATCAGGTGTGACCAAGGAGGACAGTGAACCAACAGGGATATGCTTCCTTTCTTCCATATACATCACCAAAAATCTGTTAGTAGTAATGTATTTTAATTCAGAGAATTTCCATGACGCCTAAATTAATATGAAAATGATCTGAGAGTTCAGCACCAAAATGCAAAATATTGACTCAGATATTTAATTCAAAGATTATATCATGTCAACTGGTCGTTTTAGTACAATGAATATACACATTTGTGGGTGGATTAGTTTGGCTAGCAATGAACTAAGAGGATTAAAGAACAA